>OMNM01005166.1:7319-23601 GCA_900302745.1 Parablennius parvicornis | reverse complement strand
GAAAAATATGGAGGCCCACTTTTTCATCTCAAACAAGAAATTACATTTTTGTATTACATTACAAGTCTTTGGAGTGTTTTAGGAAACCATAGTAGCAGGCAAAACGTCTCCGAGCTCGGAATCAAACCAGTGAAATTGTCACGGTCAGGTTACTACAGCAGTATTATGAATGGCACCATCACTATTATTATTGGATGTCAGACGTCGCGCTCTGACCTCACAGTGAGAGCGTCGTGGGTTCAAACCCCGGTCGGGGCTTTTCTGTGTAGAGTTTGCATGTTCTTTCCGAGTGTGCATGCGTTTATCCCCAAAAAATGCATGTGAGGTTAATTCTTCACCCTAAATTACCGTAATGTGTGAATGTGAGTGTGTAGAGTTGTCTGTCTCTAGGTATTTGTTCTGTGACAGACTGGTGACCTGTCCAGACTGTATCCTGCCCAGAGCACGCTGGGATCTGCTCCAGTGTCCTGCGACCCTGCACGGGAAGAAGCGGTATAGAGGAGGGATGGACTTCAGACCTAGCTCAAGTTATTGGATCCTCGTGATGGGGAATAAAGTATAATTTCATTTTACAGACTTTAGTGAATTAGTGATTTTTGTAGTGGGAAATAAAGTGTCGTTAAAAGAGGGAATATTTCAGTAAAGATGGTCAAAAACGTTACTCAAGTTAAGTAAATGTGTTTAGTTCCACCCTGGGCAAACACAGATGCGCTCTTCTCATTAATCAAACAAACTATCCACAGAAAGGACTTGCCACGGAGCCAAATTAAAGTCTGATCATAGAAAGCGATGCTGACCTAAAATATGCAGGTTTTATGTGTCCCTGGTTCTCAGTAAAGTGAGCCTGAGGAGCAGAGCTCAGTGGGACTGTCACTGCAGCGACTGCCAGCAGGCAGACACAGAGGTCTCTCTGTGAGCAGCTAATACGAAAGTATGTCTATGATGTTGACTCGGCTATTTCGGGCTGGAGGTCAGAGTACGTCACAGTGTTTATGTTCTTACCTGGCAGAATGAGTCATTCCATTTATTCTCGCTGCGATCAAGGGGGGACTGTTTGGTTGACAAACGGTGAACCGCGTCCAAGAAACTCTGTGTTTGTGTTCTGACTGGACTACTTAGAAATGGGTTCCACTGTTTTTTTCTTGACTTGATTTATCCATCTCGGCTGTGGGAACAGCTTACAACTTTGGGGCTGAATAGAACCTTTCTGTCAATCCTCAGTTTTAAATGTTTTGTCTTTTTTTTTTTGTGCCCTCTTTTTCTTCTTCTTCTTCCTCTCTCTGAAATACAGACTCGACTCCCCTGCCCATCGCAGTGTGTCGTCTTCAGGGTGCTGCTGCCTGTCTGGAAGTTGTATGTGTGTTTGTGTGTATGTTTGAGTCCAACCTGTCCATCAATTAGTGCGTTAGTATGCAGGGTGTTTGTGTGTCCACTGTGTGTGTGTGCATATTTGTGTCAGTGCTCCTCCGCAGTGCGATTTCACAGCATCATACAGAAAGTGACACTTACACGGTAAGAAGAAAAGAATCTCTCTCCTTCTCTTATTCCTTTTTATCCGTTTTCTTCTTTGGTGTTCTATCCACTTGTCTTCCTCGACCCCGACTGTTTCCCACTCAGCACTTCTTAATAATCATTGCTGGGGTTAAAATTTGGATTCACATCATGCCCAGGCCTCTATTTTTCTTTCCAACTGATCCCTGCAGAGTTTTCCCTCATGATTGATGGAGACTCTTTTTCAAACGGTGGCCTCAAATTGTTTTTGAAGTGACATTTGGCTCCAGAAGAGTCATTAAAAATGTCACAAATCCTGTAACAGAGACCGTGTTCTCTTCTTTTTTGGCCCGACAGTAGACCTCGCCATCCCCCGCTTCTTTTTTCTACCTTGTCCCACCACTTGCAATTTATTATGTATTATGAATATATTATACAACTACTTGGCTCAGCTGAATTGTCGGCATCTTTCTTTCCATCAGTCTCCCACACTCTTTCTTTTACTTGCTGCTTGTTTTTGCAGGAATGCACAGATGGGTATCACTGGGACCCTCAGACTGAGCACTGCAAAGGTAAATCTCTATTCAACATGCAGTTATTCCCCTCAGTGCCTCGTCCTCTGGTGCACTAACAGCTTTGATTTTATCTCCCAAGCCCTGATTTGTCTTTCTGATTTATTCCTTACAAGAGTCTGTACTTCACCCCCAGTGATTAAATATCTGTCTTCGTGTCTCCTGGCAGACATAAACGAGTGTGAGACCATTCCAGATGCCTGCAAAGGGGAAATGAAGTGCTTCAACCACTATGGAGGTTACCTGTGTCTTCCCCGCTCCGCATCAGTCATCCCTGCTCCAGAGCCCGCCATCACGCCCACCGAGGCCCTGAACCCCTGCCCCCTGGGCTACGAGCCGCAGGGAGACAGCTGTGTCGGTGGGTGTCTGCTCTGTGGTCTGGGGGCTTTAAAGGTGGACAGGTGGCCACAGGATGACTGATCATTAAGCATGTTTGTGTGTCTGTGTGATTGTGTAAATTTACTGTTGGCAGCCACAGATTGTGAAGGACAGGTGGCCGTAGCAGGTGTTGGGACCGAAGGCAGCATGCTGGTGCAATTTGAGTGGGTGTGAGCGAGCATGAGTCTACGGGAGGCAGACAGACAGTGCAGGAATTTGGGAGATTTCACACGAGGACAGCTGCTGCGTTTTTAAAGAAGCGGGACTTGCGGCGAGAAAACTACTTGTGCCGGAGGCTGCCGAGGTGTTGGTCAGCCCCGCATGACACAGCAAACATGACTCAACATGATATTCTCAGCTGTTGGGTGCAACTGAGGAGAACATTGTAGGCCTGGCCTCTGACAGGAAGACTGTATTCTAATGTGGACGCCCTGCTTACCTACGATAACCATGTCGCCGTGTGTCTGTCACACAGATGTTGACGAGTGTGAGAGGGATGAACACGACTGCCAGCCCAGCCAGGAGTGCATCAACACGCTGGGTGCTTTCACCTGTCAGTGTCCAGACGGTTACCGCAAAGTCGGCACAGAATGCATCGGTGAGCGATCATATATCCAAGCTTTAATGTGACAAACTACAAATATTTTCAACAATAAGGCCTCAGGCGGAATTAAAGCTGATGCAATGGGCTTATGTTTAACTCTCAACAGAGTGAAAACATCTCCTCTGACTATATTTCTGTCCTTCAGACATCGATGAGTGCAGGTACAGGTACTGCCAGCATCGCTGTGTCAATGTCCCCGGTTCTTTCTCCTGTCAGTGTGAACCTGGATTCCAGATCGCAGGAAACAACCGGTCTTGCATTGGTGAGTTTAAGGATAATTTACATTGAAGCTCACGTCGTCATCACACAACGGGGGAGTAGTTAGAGTATACTGTATATCCAGCCCTTCAGGTTTGATGTGCTTTTATCCAATGTAAGGTAGCAAGGTGCTATAGCTGATTCCAGCTAACAATGAGCAACAGCAGATACATCTCAGAGACACACACACACACACACACACACACACACACACACACACACACACACACACACACACACACACACACACACACACACAAACACACACACGCACACACACACGCGCACACACAGAGCCAGGTGATGTTTGGATTTTATGTATAATAGCAGGGCAAGTGATTCCATTTGCATCCATGATGGGTCTCTCGGGGTTATTCAGGACAGAAAACCTGCATTCTGGCCCTTTCCACTTTTTCCCCCTCTTTTTTCTTCTTCTATGAAGTTGATGTCTGTTTTAGTGTGATGCAATAAGGACACTCTACCCACAGTCTGATCCGCGGGTCCACGTGCTCAGTCTGAGTGCGGCTGGCTAAGCAGGCCTGATAAAAGTGGCATTAAACCATCAGACTTCTCCCCTCACACAGCACCCACATCCACATCGTACAAATTACTGCTCAATTTGGCTGCAATCATGCTCTTAACATGGAGCTGGTTTGGAGAGGAGCTTTTCTAATTATGGGCAATCTGTAAAAGATTGTTGTTGTGATTACAGCGCAGACATATGCCCCAGTGCAGAGCACATACAAACTCACCATCAGGCTAAAAGCCTAAAAAAGACCTTGGTTATTGCCCAACTTTTAAAGGCTTATTGTTGATGCATAAGCAGCACTGGGTCATAATTCCTTTTTATCACAGGAATAGAGTCAAAACTCAACAATGAACAATTTTGAATTGGTGTTTTGGAGTTTGGACACTGGTAAATTTAATGGGTATCATCCAAAGCTGTATATGGAATAACACAATGACAAATACCTTGAGAGTTTCATTAAGCAGTTAGTCGTACTATATTTATGTAGCACGTTTTATGGCGATTAGTACCTTTCAAAGGGTTTTAAGGAAGATTGATGAAGTGATAACAGAGCATCTGACCTTTTAAAAACAGAAACTAAAAAAATACTGTAATGGGTTAGAATTTAAAGAAGGCATTGAAAAGGTAAACTCAGAGTGATCTGTTAAATTTTACAGAAAGAGAAGTGGATTAAAACTATACAATTCCATATAACATTGAAGCTGATGTAAAAACCCAGATAAAACTGTTTAAACAGTTTAAGATACATTAAAAGAGATGATATATTAACTTGACAAAGAAAAGATGAAACTGATATTAAGACATATATTAAATTGAATAAGATTTCTAAAAATAAAGCAGTTTGGAAGAAAAAGACAAGAAAATAGCCCCCCCAAAAAATGACAATACCAGAAGGAAAATCAAGGTAAAATTACTATTTAAAAAAAGAAACCTTTCACTGATAAAAAATGTATGTATTCAAATGTTTCCAGACCTTTGAAGGCTAACATAGCCCACCACATTTTTCTAATGTTGTTGTAGAGGTTTTGTAGGGACAGCATCCCCTCACTGTGATAACAAGAAGCTGTTAAATTTATCTAATGAATATCACAAAAAACAGTCAGAAATGACAAAAAAAATGCTGTATTGGATTACCACCATAGAAATACAAATACAAAATCACCTTTGAGATTTGTGCTTATTAACATCTGGTATTACAATGGCAATGTAAAGACACTCAGCTATCTTGCATTTGTTACAATATCTAGCTAAATTTATAGTTACGGTATGTTATATTGTGTGTCTTACAAGATTTTGTGAGGTTTTTAATGTTGATTGTCAACAATTTGTATAAAACATGAACCACTTAGCAGAACTGAGTTACGCTTATGTCTGGGCCTTTCAAAGTGGCGCTTGTGTTTTATACCCACTTTTGATAATAAATTAATTCTCTATTTCTGAATTTGAGCTGGACAATTACAAATTTGTGTTATGTGTTATAAGAAATTCTCCTGCATTATCTTTTTTCTCGTCGTGTTTCTGCCTTTATTGGTGTTTATTTTTGCCACTTTACGTTTCACAATAAGATTCAAGTGAGCAGCAACAGCTTTGAAAAAAAGACTTTGGCTCCATCTCTCCTTAAAAAAGAACAAAAAAAAAACCCCCTCTCCATCCACCCAAACCGCCACACGTGCCCTTTTCTGGTCTCCTTTTATTACTCAGCCATGATCCTCTTACAGAGGCTTCCTCTCCGGTGGAATACCATATGTTTCTATTTAAGCCCAATTTCTTTTTCTCATCATTCAAGTTAAGCATTAGCCAAGCCAAAAGCATTGAGAAAGTCTTTTTTATTTTTTTTACCCCCTGGCTGACAAGTCTCAGAATATTTCAAATTGCTGAGGTTTTAAATTAATTTACAGCCACAACAAAAGAGCACGGGATTTTAATAGCATTGTAGGTAATTTTAAGTTAATTCAGTAACCTTTCAAATAGAGTTCAGGCAGCCACTAAATTATGGTTGCTGTTGATGAACAGAGAGGTCATACCAAAGGTTTCGGCTTATTCATCGAAGGATTAGTGGGATATCATTTTTTTGAATTGCTTTTTTTTTTTTTTAATCCAACAGCACACAGAGTGTAACCGAAACACAGTGGGAAACATTAAAAAACAAAAAAAACAAACAAAAAAAAACAATTACTCATTTGGTTTAGATTATATCTACAGCTTGGACTTCTTTGTGTTCATTCATTCCAATTTTAAGTAGCAGTTGTTGTGCTCGGAATTAAGCAAATACCTTGTTTAAAAACTACCCAATGTGTCTGGTTTCCTTTTCAAAGCTCTCATGGGGTAATTTTCAGTGTGCGGCATGAGCTTGAAATGTGACTCAGCCACACACAAACTATTATGGAAATCCTGGAACATGTGATGTATTATTTTGTTTCTGTGGAGAGAACTCATCCAAATACACAGCTGAGCATTTAAAACAGGTTTGCAGCTGGTCATTAGTAAGTGAGAGCCATTTGTATTACTCAAACTACACTTTTTAACTCCCACAACACCATCCAGTTCATTATCTGCCCAGCTTTTCATCTCCTTTTTCACCCATTACTGCCTCACAACCAACAACAAGGAATAAGTGGCCTCTTTCATAATGTATTCAACAATATGAGAGTATGGCGGCAGTGGTGTCAACTCCTTTTTAGTGTGAATTTTCCCCTCACATTAAATGTAAGCTGTTATAGGGCCCAAAGGAGCTCAGTAGTCTATTTTCCAATGATGTTGTCAGCCATGTGGCTTACACCCCTGAGAGGTGAAGGTAATCAGCCTTTTCATCTCCAGAGGAGGGGCAGTGTCGAGGTCCTGGCTGACTCCATATTTTCCTCAGACATCCTCACGGTGTCTGAGCAGAGTGTCACTCTTACTGAACCAAATCTTTTAATACAGAGATGGATCCAGCTCCCTAACCACGTTTCAGTGTCACGATGCTCACATGAAAAACGTCCTTTGAAAGACGTCTTTGTGCAAAAAACAGTCAGAACTGATTTTAGTCACCTAATATTAAGTTTATGCTGAAGGAAAAGGCAGTTTTTAACCACTTATTTAGGGAATATTTGCTTTCTTTTTCAAATATTGATCCAGAAAAAAAAAAAAAAAAATCAATTTTCCACCTTAATTAACCAAACTCAACCAGTCACACAAGACACACACCCTCCACTCCACACATGACGATATTAAATAAACGCCCAATCTCTTTAATCTGAAGTCTTGTCAGTTAGTATTCCCAGCCAGACCTGCTGACACATTTTTACTGAAACAATCGCTATATTTCCAAGTGATGGAGCTGAGAACTATTCCGTTTGTCCTGTTGTACATGCAATGGAAGTAATTTATTGATTGTTGGAATCATGTAACTTCCATGATGATATGTCATATCTTGGTATTGGTCCATTTCTAGTTGACCCACAATGTCACAGACCACAACAACAGTCATGAAGTGTGTCCAAAAATTAATTCTAGTAGTTTTCGCAATCTAAAAAGTTCTATCAATTAGCCCGCATGCTAGCCTAGCATTTTCACATGTACTGTTAAAGTCTAGTTATAGTTGGATTAAAGCTGTAATTTAAATTTTTTTAGCCAAAGTAAATTCTATTGTACTTCATCTATTCTATCATAAATGAAGTTTCAATCCCAGGAAAAGGCATTGTTCATTGTTCATAACTTTCAGTGTCAATAGTACTTGTTAATGTAACATGAGCCGTGTTTATATCCATACAAAAGTCTTGTTCATATAATCTGTTTCAGCACCAAAACACCAAATAAAGGAACCTCTAATTGGTGTTGTGATTGCTGTGTTGAGTGTGTTCATATTGTTTGTTTTTTTAATACCCAGTTTATGATCAAAAGATCCAAACCTCCTAAACTTCCTCTTTAAAGAGCAAATTTCCATCCAGACTTTGAAATCACTTTCCTTCAGAGGGCACATCCACGCTTGCATTTCTTTTGTGTAGGTGTTGAAACAATTGCGCTCTTCCCTGCACCTCCCTAAAATAGCAGACGTACAGGGCTTGTAAGAAAATTAGTCAATTTAATTTCCTTGAGTAATGAAAATGTCATGCACCATTTAATAAAACTGCAAGAAAAAAGTCTGCGTTTCACACGTTGGAGATAGCTCGGTCCCCGGCGGATTTGAAACTTTGACAGTTGCCCCTTTTGATGTTTTCTCTGAGTTTTGTTTCTTTTTCTTCTTGATGCGATTTCAAATTAATCTCAACAGCTCGGATGTAAATATGAAAATGAGACTTGTTTGGTCTCCCCCTCCCCGACAACCGAGGCCACTGCTGGCTGAGGTAACTGATATCTCTTTCCCCTTTAAACTGCAAATTATTTTACGTTTACGAGTTTGTCTCATCTTCAAGGTCAAAAATGTAATTTTTGCTCTTTCAAAGGGTTATAACCTTAAAAGAGAACCTCAATCCAGGCTGATTAATGAGAGACTCCTGCATTTGATGTTTCAACTGTGACATTTTAAACTTTAAATATTTTATATGCATACCTATGAAAAAAAATGAAGATATGCATTCATGTGGAATAAACGCTATTGCAGAGAAGAAAGGCTGGGCTGGGTATCATTTTAATAGAACAGTTAGAGTGCAATGGTTTTTCTTGGTGATTTTTATTTGAGGTTTTTATGTGTGCGCAAGCTGATTTAAAGGCACACTAAATCATTGGGGATGGGGAGTAGTGGATTATGCATTTAATCAAGGAGTAGGCCTTGGGAGAGCGGCTGGCCGAGTCACTGGGGCATCAGTGAGGGGTTGGCTCTAACGTGGGGCCTATCCTCTTTGTTCCTCGCCATAATGGGCCATTTTTACATCGTTTGTCGGGAAAAAAAGATGATAGAGCGGGTGCTCCTGCTCCAGCTGTGTTCTCACCGATCGCTGGAACTACTGTTTGAGTTTAATGTAAAATAAATGTATCATTAGGTGTCAGTGCTTAAAATCACTTAGATGTGGAAGCCAGATCTCACAGTGCAGATATTGTTTCTGATTATCTTGCAGATGTTTGCGGTCATTTCCTTTGATCAAAGTTGGTATTCATGGTTACTTTGATGAGAAGATCTGATCTGCTGCACAATGGACAGGCCAGCAAGCACATAGTTCTACTTAAACTACACGAGTGACTTTGTGGAAAGACTGTGTTTGTACATGTTGAAACAGCAGGTACAGATGCCGCTTTGTGGTAGCTGTTTCTCAATGATTTTTTTTCTCCCTTCTCTCTTTTTCTTTTGTTTGCAGGAAATAAATACAGAGGATAAGCTGGATAGCACAGCTGCTTTGCACATTATAGCCGTCATAACACATTGTGATTTTAAGAGCCTCTTTATTTCGGAGAATCCCTGAATCTGTAGCCACTTTAGATGTGATAATCTGTCTGAGGCCACACTTACTTTTGTAAAGACAGCCCCTTTTTAATTGCGAGAATATAATTATGAAATTGGAAGCCATCCAGATGGCATCAAAGAATTTTGTATCAAATGACCACCATTTTGGTGTGTAATTCAAATTTTCTTTATTGAAATTTCCTTTTTGTACTGAACAGAAACAGAGAGCTGTGCAAAGTGGCCCTGTAGAGTTTCCACGAATCTGCAGTGTTTGTCTTGGCTGTGTCATTAGCGTTATCACGGCTCCTGCAGGGTTCCCCATGAAATTGAAATGCTCCGTCAGTAGTTTAGTTTTCAGACACGGATCGACTTGTGACGTCATCGTTTGTCGAGCTGTATGTTTTATGTAATGGGGCATGTAAGTGTTTAAAATGTGTCTAGAAACTGGGATTTTTAGGTGGACTGCTGGTGAGTATTTAATATGGCGGTCCCATCGGCTCCGAACAAGTCAGCTTTACTGTCTCCAGGATGTCCCCATTACCACTGCTTCTTTGAAAATTAATATGTGTGCTTAATGCTTGATGACTTGCTTTCCTACTGGCCAGCACAGCTTAATGTATAATTTAAAAGCCACAATGTGCTTTGTATGTCAGAGCTGTGCAACTGTCTCAGGTCTTAATCAGGATGACAGCATACAGATCAAGAATGAAGTTAGAAAGCAAATGGAAACTGCTCACATTTAACCTTGTGTTTGGCAAAAACTACACGAATCCATGGATGTTTGACTCATTACAAGTTGGTGTCACTCTGTGTGGGGCTCTAAATGTACCGGTAGTATGAAGTTGTTCAGTTTGTGTTTCTGCCAAGGCAGCAACATCGCATGTGTTTGTGTGTTTCATAACAATTATTTAGTCAATTATACAAGCTAATTTCTTTTTAAGCTACCAAAAACATGTTTTGCTATCTAGCTGCTCAGCAGTTAGGTGAAATATTTACCCAAAGTAGGATTTAAACAGGGACATGTTTTCTATAAGGGCACGGTTTGTTTTCTCCTCCTCTTTGCTCCTGTGGGGGATTAATAGTGTCAATCACATTGACTGGCACCTCTCAAATCACACCCTTGCAGCAAAGTGGCTGATTTTGTCAGGGAGAGAACGGCGTTATCGGGAGAACCTTGTTTAGAGACTCACAAAACCGCTAAACCCGCAATTCATGGGAGATCTGTTTACAATCTGCACCGGCCATTGACTGCTAAACAGCCCGCGCAGATCCATCCTGGGCCACTCCGAGGAGGAGAGGAGCAGAGCAATTACATCCTCAAACAGCAATCTGAGGCTAGGTCGGCATGCAAACAGACATCAAGTACACACACAAACACTGACAGATTCAGACACAAGCAATACGTTTGCTCAAGACTTTGCAGGGTCTTGTTAAGCTTTGGGTATGAATATGTTTGGCCCATCTAGTGTTGCATGTGTTCTGTGCACTACAGTTATTTTGCTGACATGTGGACCCCGAGTATCTAATTTTACTTTCCCTGGTTCAGAAGCTGCATTAGATATCCGAATCCTGAAACACTCATTGCATTACACTATTAATGTAAGATAGCCTGTCATCAAATACACGCAAAACCTTTTTCATGTTTGGGGTCACCGAGGTTAAAAAAAAAAAAAAAAAAAAAAAAAAAAGTCCCCTCAAAAATAACTTTTTAAATAAAGCTCTTCTACTGGATGCTGAATTTCTAGCAGCATGACAACTTTCCCTTATCATTTCAGCAGATGCGTGTAAAATGTGTCATGCATGTGTTCAATTTACAGTATGTTAACATTAGTGTCAGTCATTGGTAAAGTCTCTTTTTTCAGGATAAATCTGAAGATTTCTTTTTTAGCTTGGGCTAGAAATAAACTTCCTGCCACTTTCATATGTGCAGTACTGATGGTTTTCAGTTAAGTTTTTGATAAATAATTGCTAAAAAAGAAGCTTGATAATGTTAAAAAATAGAAATATATCTTTCATACTTTTTCTACTGTTGTGTTGTGTAACTATGTCAGTTGACCACTGCTGTACTTTGAAGCTCTTATTAAAAATTAAACTATCATTTTCAGATGGCAACCTGAACACTTGCTCTCCATGGTTTTTGTAGGTCACTGTTTTAAGCAATCACAGCAAGAACACCAATTATCAACCCCGCTGCTTGTTTTCTAATTAGGGACGAGATGGAAGACGTAGATGTGCCTTTGTGTCGAGTCAGTGCACCTTTGAGGGGGCAAAAAATAAAATAGAATTACAAAATGATGAATTAATTCACAGTTTTCAAGTATCAGCCTAAAATGCATTTTATTATTGTGTCTTTCATTATTTTTTCTACAAATAGATTGTCTTCCTTGAACTCCACACCGCGGCAGACAGGGCAGGTTGTTTGCTTTACAAAGCAAGGTGGCAAGCCGTAAAGATATCACCGGAAGATTAAAAGCATTAGAGGTGTTGTCAGTAGATCTTTTTATTTTGTCTTCCCTCCTGCGAGTCAGCAGGTTTTATTTTTTTTTTGGTTGGTTTTTTTGTGTGTGTGTGTGTGTGTGTGTGTGTGTGTTGTTAAAATACATAGGGCCTTTTAATCCAAAGTGGCTGATTGTTGTTTTTACAGCCCCGGAAGTGTTTCTCCATTGGAGTGCATTAAATCATGGCTTCGGTTAATGCTGTGTAAAATGCTAAAGGTTGTCCAGCAGGGAACATGTAGTACATGTGCTTACAACAAACCAGAATTAACTGTATATTACTGAATATTACATTGCAAAATTTCTCTAAACATACAACTTACAACAAAACTGCTTTTTTTGTATGGATAGCTACACGAGCGGTCGCTAACTTAAACCCCCTGTACATGACAAATTTGTCAGTTTAATATATAGTGTGTGCTGAAGTGATATCTCACAATAGGTGTCAGTCACGCTTTACGGTTCTTCAAACGAAAGTCCCATTCTGTATAGTGCCTCGGGCATTAAAGCTTGAGGATGATGCAAACGGCTAAGTATATTGCTCCATCCATTAAAGGATTTTAATAGTTGAGTTACATTATTGATTTTATTTTACAGTGATAAATACATCACTGATTGAAGGTTTTTCCACATCAAAGATGAATTGCATTAGTCGGGCGTTTTGAACAGCTGGAATGGAGATGGGATGTGGGAAAGCCATAAAATGTGTATATGTGACAACTGCGCTAGTCCAGCCTTTTCACTGTATTGTTTTACAAAGCAGTAATGAGTAATTAGAGGTAGGAACTAGCTTTAGTCTTTATACATTATTAATGTTATCCACACATTACTACGTAAACTAAACCCAATTTATATACATTTATTCAAGAAATTACTCATATGTGGTCAAAACCTTTAATGTGTTGTTTTCTGTCCTCTGAAGCTTTTTGTTTTATGTTGAATTCCTTCATTCACTGGCGCAGCAGCACAAGGTGAGAGATTGTTTTTCTCTCATCGCTGCAGACTGAAACACAGTGCACCAACAGTGCAGCACGACCAGCCAATAAACAAAGGAAAATAAATATATCTAAGTATGTACGTGCAAGAATTTTTATCTGAATTTTGGTATTTAGAAGATTCAGAGTGAATGATGATATGTGACAATCAGTCACAGCAATTAGTGTTACTGTTAAGAAGCCTTTTTGTTTTCTCTCACCCATACAGAATGTCACAAATAAATCCTCACTTACATTTGCATATTAATTGGATCTGAGACGTCAAGCATCTTTCATTAAGCAAAATGATCTGCATATTTGGAGACATAAAATAGTTTATTTCAATGTGGGAGAAGAAGTCATTGAAAATTGACCGCATATGGGATGTAAACTTTGGCTGATCCATTAACCCTTTACCCCCCCGGCAGAAGATTGAACACAAAGCAACAACAGGCTGACTAACAATGGGATGATGTTTCTCAGACTGGAACAATGCAAAGCCAGATGCAGTAAAGGAGCAGTGAGATCATACGCTTATTAAAACATATTGTTTGTTTTTTGTTCTTTTTTGGATTGTGAAGACACTTGATAAATTAGTCATATTTGTGAAAAGGTAACAATTTCTCCATTTTCATTTTCCATTAGAATTGAAACATTATTGATGGAGAAAAATAGAAAAAGTGCAGCTGATGTTACTGTACCACTTGATGCCATTTATTGAAATTGTTTAAAATAAAATCATAGCGAAATCAATCAGCTTTTAGAAAATTACTGGTTATTTCTACTATAATGTCAGTGTAGAAATGTTAGTCAAGAATAACGCTCTGGGCAGGAAGGACACCAGGTTAGATTTGTCGCTGCAACCACAGCTGCATCGGCACATCACTGCCAACAATTATTGTTTGATAGTGGCCACAACTGCAGTGACAAAACAAATTCACTCTGAGCACATCTAAAATCTGAGTATCATAGTCGGTAAGCCAGAAAACAGCACATAGAGGGCAACAGAGACCTGAGAGACAGTCAAAGCACAGCAGGAAAACAGAAAGTCGACTTGAGCGGTATGAAGAATTTATTAGCATGAGATACGATGAACAAAACAATTCAATATATACATTTATTTTTTGTCTCCATCTGGCTGCTGATCTTTACATTTTTTGCCACAGCAAGTTATTGCAGCTTGCAACTGGGGACTTGGCAAATATTTACACGGGATACCTTTTCTGCCACATACTAAAACAGACTAAACCCTGTGCGCTATGAAGGGAATATTTGCAATGCATTTCACGTATTGCGGATGGAAGAGAAAAGTTACACAGTAAAAAAAGCATAAAAGCGAAAAATGCAAAGTATCTGAATTTTGGTAACTTCCACAGCATATTACAGCATGGAATTGATGTATTTAAAGAACGTTACAGTTTAAACATCAAACAGGACCTTTTGTTCATTTTTGTTACTATGCACTATAAATTTGCACTTGCCTCTAATCTGTGCTTGATCTTAAAAGACAACACATGTGACAGTGTTGCACTTTATCGAATTTCGCCTCAAGTTTCTGTCTCTCGTTCTTTCTCGTTCATTTCTTGTCAGAAAAGCACTTCCATCTGAATGATTTGTTGCTTACCGAGTCTGGAAATTTGAAATTGTGCGCCATGCCACAAATTACATCAGCAATTTCCAAAAGTTTGAAAAAAAAAGTGCCAATTTGGTGCTTGGAAAATCTGTTATTGCATAAATCATACCGGCTTTGAATCAGCAGTTCTGTTTTTATCTTCTTTTCGGATTAAGCCTTGAGGGACCCAACCCCGTGATTATCGAAATCCCCTGTGTCATCTACAGTTGTCTTTCAAAGTTACTCTCAATAGCGCCCACTCTGTGCTGCTAATTACTATAACAACCAACTTTCCTTGAAAGAATCATTTCAACATAATGTCCTATTGTCTTAAGATTGTGTACTTCCAGTGATAAAATTCTCTTTCTCTTAGTGCATGCTATTCTTCAAAAGTAAATAAAATCCCAGGACAATACGGAATGCCAAACAAAATGGACGGGGGGTGGGGGGAGATGTTGTTTGTCTGAAATCTTTGTGTGTCAGACACAACCGACGCTTTGTTTGCTGCGTCTGTTGGCCATTCTAAAGGGAAAAGTGACATTGGTTGTTTCGATACGATTAAAGCACAGAGGCCGGTAATGGAAAAGACTGTGTATCGCGTGGTCTACATAGTTAGGGGCTAGACTTGTGAATAATTTGATTAGGTTGCAGGGGAATATATCTGGAGGATTATGTAAATGGCGGTGCCCCCATGCAGAATTCTTTTGAACTCTTCAGAACTCACATCTGCCGGGGTCGACAGCTAGACAGGACGGCTGCCTTCTTGTAGCCTGATTCCTCTGTGTTGGAGGAAGGTGTTTAAAGGTCACTTTTGGTACAAACAGACTTGTCCTCAAAGACCTCTCTCTTCCAAAGAACTTCAATTTATTTTCTGTTGATGCCCATGCAATTATCATTTTCTTTGAGTCAACAATAGCTGAGCTTAGGACAATTATTGTTGTATACTAATTAGCCAGGCTGTGTGCGTGTGTGTCACCAGTAACCTCCTGCAAGCACAGTATATGTACACACAGGAATAGCTTTGACCTGTTTACAATATATTTAAGGTTATATCTGCCTCTCTCTCTCTCTCTGTGCTGTCTGATTATGAGATCCCCCCCCCCAGCCTTATTTGGTGTATTTCTGGGTGGGGATGTGTTTGTGTTGAGCACTATGGCAACCAAAGTCAAGGTGACCAAGAGCGTGTAGCACACATTAGATTACCAGAATAAAGGCAGGAGACAATGCAGTCAGCACAAAATAGCATTTATCTGCCGCCTGATTGTAGGGATTTCAGACACCATCCCTGGGCTGGCTGTGGATTTATTGTCTTGGTGAGTGGAACCACCACACTGTTAGTCGTATGAATGCAGAGGAACCAGTGGCTTCTGTCTACACACTGTTTGCCTGCTCACAAATGTTAGTGGGATTGTTCCTCAATGGAAAATGTTTCTGTGAAGTCTTTTCTACCTTTGTGCCTATTTCGAGAAGTGTTGCAAGTACTATCATTGTGATCGCATTTAAAAAAAAACGTTTTTATATGTGGATCGAAGTCTGTTAGTAATAAACTAGTCATCATATTAGTGGTGTTTGAACTCCTCTCAAAGCATTTCTATTATGCTTTGCTGAGGGTGTTCCCAGTCTATTTGATCAATCTCCAAAAAAACAAAAAAAAGTTCTAATATTAGCAGCTGGTTGAAAATCTGTCTGGCTCAGGGCAGCACATGTTAAGTGACTCCAGCAAATTATGCTCAGTGGTGCGCTGTGGCTGAGAGTCAATGTTCAGGGCCTTCGGAGATGAATTTGTGTTCAGCCTCAGATTTCTGCTCTGCACTTGTGCCAGCACAGTAAAAACCTAAGTCACTTTGGCAGGCTGTGGAGTTGTGGGATTTAGTCTCATTTTTAAAAAAAACATGGAAAGGAAAACAACCAGGTTTTTACAGTGCTTAATGTCTTATTTTATTAAAACATCCGTCCACACTTGTGACCCCATGCTGCGATGAGGTTGTGAGATGTGTGGCCTGGTGCTTG
>OMNM01005165.1:7888-50117 GCA_900302745.1 Parablennius parvicornis | reverse complement strand
AATTACTTTGGTATGAGGAATGTTAACCCAAATACAACTGGCTGTAAGCAACTCCAGTACTGGAGAGAGAACAAATTATTTAGAAATTGTATCTCTTCAAAAGGATGTTTTATATCAGCCATTGTGCAGCGGTCAATAAGTCATGCGCACAGCTTATAAAAGTCCTGAATTACAATTTGACAATATACATCTAACATCCTGAAGGACAAAGGGGAGTCTGCAATAACCTCTGAACAAGATGTAAACCAAATGTGCAGAAAAGCATAAAAAGCACCATGAAACCCAAGTGTTTCAATGTCCAAACATGCCATGACCGCGGACCATCTGTTTTTGCCTCGTTACAATGAGAAGCCAATGGAGAGGTCCACTGTGATGCGTAACCTCAATAAATATCGCAGATCCACAGAGACATCCCCCAATTTGTCCGCTGGTGATTCATCTGGGAACTAATAGTGGAAGACAATAAGCAGCGAGAGGGACCATCTGAAAGACATCAGTAAACATATGCGTAAATCACGCTGACCCGGAGCCATGGAAGGAAAAGTCTCTCCACAAAATCATCTTGTGGTTGTATGAGTACAGGCCCGATGGCAGGACGCTGTTAAGGCCATTCCCAGATTCTTGTTGTTTTGGCTCACATGAATTATGTGAGTTTGTCCTTTTGTTGACCTTCCAAGTAATTGTATATTTGCAATTTCAAGAGGATTGTCAATTAAAGCTGAATTAGGAAATATTTACAGAGTGACACCTGTTTGTGAATCATAACACTGTTTGTAGTGAAAATGTTACATCCAATCTTTTCCTCAGAAAGGAGACATACTGATTGAGTTAATACAATAAACTCAAATACGCATATTTAATTCTAATTCTTATACTATATCTGATATTATTTTGGAGATTTTAAATCAATTTTCACATCTAATGTTTAAAGTTGCATCATTTTACTATATACAAAATAGAAAATTACACTTTTAATATGGAAGATGCTTTTTGCAATTTATTCATGTAACTGAATATAAGAGATGTTGATCACTTTAAGTGTTGAAACATAAACTGCTTGTAAAAATTTGCAGGCCATGTTGTCCATAGAGGTTCTTCATGAAAATTGTGTACTGGGCTCACAACAAGGCCTCACAACCGAATCTGCTTTTTGCTGAAGATGTTGTCATTTAAATGCCTCCAACAAGCATTGGAGCAGGGCACTGCTAAGTGTGAAGTGGTTAGGTTGGTAGATCAAGTCTGAGAAACTGAAGGACTAGTTCAAGTATGAAAGTAATGAAACAAGGATTTGTGATGGCACGTAGGTGGGGTAAGCGATAATAGTAATAAAGAAGAACTTAGAGCTGAGCTGTAAAGGAAAGCTCTCTGTTTACTGACTGTTTACATCGCGACCCTCATTTATGGAGGTCATGACCTTTCAGTCATGAATGAATGAATGAGACCACAGATATAAACAGCTAAAACATTTTTTCTCCACGAGGAGCTTGACCATCTGGGAAAGACTCCAGTCAGGCTGTTATGTAGATACTGTACATCTGAATCGGATACTTCAAGGTCACTTCCCATGCACAGGACAAGGCAAACTGGGACATGCCCCTGAGGTCTGCATCAGACCTGCTGGAGAGATTATATCTCTTGGTTGCCTTGGGAACGTCTTGGGGTTCCCCATCAAATGAGCTGCAGTAAGATTCAGGGAACAAATATGTTTGGGCTCCTTGTCACTTCATATTGTGACCACATGTGTATGTGGACTAAAGCAGAAAGAAGATGAATGGATGTTGAAATCTTCCTCTGATGATGACAATTTCTGCAACTGCTGGTGGAGGGATGGTTCTCGTGTCTGGGTAGCCCAAATGTGATTGACCCTTCAATTAACCCTAGTCCGCAAATGCGATGTGGATAAATATCAGTAAAAATGTTTGCATATTTTAAAATGTATTGCCTTAAAAGAACAATAATCATTTAATTTCTTTTCCCGCAACCAATCACACTCACTGATGCAAAATTGTCTAAGGTGTTTTTCTTGTTTCCATTGTTTAGTTACTGCTCCACTGGAATACCATGAGCTAAGAAGGACTTTAGTGTCATCCAATCCATGCAATAATAAGTAGTTGCCTTTAAAAGATCGATGAATCTTGGTGCTTGCAATTCATGATTCATATTTGAAATTAAAGCTCATTGCACCCTCATTTACAGGTGAAGTGTAATACACCCAAGGAAGAACATTTATCCAGTTTAGTCACTTGTTCTATAATCTAGTCTAAAATACTTTGATCGGAACACAGGTGTTTAGTGTTTTAAAAAAAATGCAAAAACTCTGATTCTAGATTTGAGGACTTTTCTGAGTAGATTCCTCATGTTCTTCCTGTGTGTTTGTGGGTTTTGTCCTGGTACTCTGATTTGGTTTGTTCCTCGAGTCCAAAAACATACATTTCAGGCGACACGGATGGCTGGATGGATGGAAGAAAAGACAGACAAGAAAAAGCTTATTCCACACTCTTAAACATTTGGTTTTGGATAACCGGGCTATAAATTGGTCATGAATAGGGCTTTTGTAAAGGTACCTGCAGCTCTACATTAAACTGTATTTAGCCGATGATATGCAGCAAAGCTTTGCAGTTTTACGGTGAGTTACTGATGCGATTGAAAGCCCAGTTAAATAACTGGATGTACTGTGTCATCTATTTCTTACACTTTTGTTGTTGTGTTATTGGTTTTGGCAAGACACCCCACTTCATAAACACTGTAAAAGCTGAGTATTGCTCAAAATAATGTCACACAGGTTCAACACAAATGGGAAGGTGCTCAGCTACGTGTAAACAATCACCTTTTGTGGCATCACTTCATAAAGGAGGTGTTATATATGTCCATTTTATACTGCAACTTCACTGCTATGATCTACAGCTGCTTATGAGCAGCAATATTTAAATCCACATGCAAAATTAAGAATGTAGCTGTTTTTCTATTCTGATGATTGATGCCAACGACGGCCAAATCTGCGTCATTTCAGCCTCTTCAGCAGCGGACATTAACACTCAGCTGTAAACACCCGTGCGCATGAAAAACATTATACCCGTATATCAACATTCATTTAATCCATATGCAGTGACAATTTTATTGTGCTCGTAAAAAAGCATGAAACTGCCCTTAAGCACGCTGCATTTTCAGAAGGCGCTTTAAAAAAGGCTTAAATTACACTCAAACAGCATCAAGACGAATGGATTTGCAGCACTAATACGAGGGCGCTTTTTTTTCTTCTCCTGGAGACAGGGAATTTTCCTCCGCTCAACAGTGCCAAGAGCAGGAGGGGAAAATCAACTCCATTCAACTATTTGTCAACTCCCTTTAGAAGCATTTAATAGTAATAAAATTTATGGCTCCAGTTTCCAAAGGATACTGCCAGTGAAGTTCATCTCTACGAACGTGGTTGTAAATGCTACTATTGTTTCACATTTTGATTTATGACCCAACCTTTCACTGAGGTTTAACATTATAAATAGTGAAAACCTGTAGGTAGGGGATGAATATAATGTATGCATACATTCATACGTCTATCCATCTAGTTACCAATCTGCAAGACAGCCTGTCTATTCAGTCAATTCCATACTGTCCTTAAGGAATAGGGGCTGAGGAAGATACACTCTAGAGTCTGTAGGATGAGCAATGACAGTACCAGACAACTCTCAGGAATCCACCGGAGCGGTGCTTTCTGAATGGAGTTGCCATATGGCAGAGGTACTTAAAAATTGCCTCGAGACAGGTTACAGCACAAACTCATTTGTCATGTCACTCAGCTACATTGAATTGCTATCAGGACTTTGATTGATAAAAAAAAAAAAAAAGAAAAGAAAAGAAAACAAATCCTCCACGAGTGAGTATTATAAGTGGAACAGAACAATTGAGAAGATGGGAGTCATCGTTTTAGGGCTGTAGGCTGAGGTGAGTCATTTCATCACTCAGACTGTGTGCGATTTCCTTATTTTCTCTATTTCAAAGACTTCTGGGCTCTTTTCTCCATTATTCCATTACTGTATAAATCAGGAGATATTATAAAAACATGTTAGTCATACTGTGGATCGCAGTTCAAAGTGTAAACCTTTTTATTGTACTGTGCAGGGTTGGCTATAATGGGGTCATTAAAACATGGCGTAGTGGAGGTGGGTATGAAGGGGGGAAAGGGGAATCATGGTCAGAGTGAGTTATGGACCATCAAGGAGCAGTAAAAGCCAATGATGAATTAGTATGTATTTCTAGTTTTTTCCCTCTTCCCTTTTTCATCCTGAGACAAGGAAGGAAATGCACTTTGTTTTCTTAAGGATGTGCAATTTTCTTCTCTTCATCCTTTTCAAATCCTCCTGCTGAATACTCAAGCCATCAAATTGAGAATTTAAAGGCCTTTAGCGGGCAGTTATGGCTCCCCGCTGAAAGCTTCCTTGCAATGCAGAGTGGCGACTCTGTATGGTCAGGGAGGAAAACCAATTTGCAGGAAAGAAAAAAAAAAGAAAGGATTTTCCAAAAAAGCCTGGCAGGAACTCATGCAGGTCTGTTTCATATGGAGCATCAATCAAGCTCTTTTTGCTTTAATTACTGGGAAATGTCATAAATACTGTATTGATTGTGCAAAAAAACATTGAAGGATAAACATGTCTTTCGCTACAGGAGAGAGTGAGTCACTCAGTTAGGTGACTTAATAAAATCAATAAAAGCCGGATCAGTTTGAATGTTTCAGTTATCGTGCAATTTCTTTAAACGATGAGGAAAATGAAAGTAATAAAATGTACCTCCTAACTCTGCTGAACAGAGAGGAGAAATCAAGATCATCCACACCCTCGCAATGCACATGTGCACATGTGTAGATTACATTATGCTCCGAGTAGTACCACAAAAAAAAAAAAAAAGTGTGTAATTTACAGGGGAATAAATCTATCCCCTTCCTGACAATTAAACTCCAACTCAAAAGGGTGGCACAAAAGAAAAGCTCTCCTTAAAAAAGAAAGAAAAAAAAAGAAGGGAAATAAAAAAAAAAGCTCCATCCTAAATCACTCACCACACCGCCGCTGTGTTCGCTCGCTTTTCTTCACAGCTTTTCTCTCTGACTGTGAGTATTGAACACTGCAGGAGCGAACGCCTGCATGGGACAACCATGCATGAGCATCAACATTAAAGCACGCATCTGTCATATCCCCAGTGAATGAGCGAGTTATTTGGGAGCCAATTGGAGATGTTGACGGTGCTCAGCTGACAGGTGGCTGCTGTGTTGACAGACTTGAGGAAGCCATATGCAAAACACAACATTGTGACACTTTACCAGCTTTATAATGGAGACCCGCCTCGAGTTGTGAATGTCAAACTATATTTTTATTATGAGGGTGGAGGTTTGCATGTTACCACACACACATAAAGCTGATTTGAACATGTAATCACATATAATCACTGAGTACTTTTTTATTTTATTTGTTGCAAATGTTAGTGGCACTACCAGTAAAATAGAGTTGAAGAAACAATAAACACTTAAAATAATGAAAGTACTTCCAAATGAAAAGGTACTGAAACACTTTTTTAGGTGTTATATTGTCCTTCAGGTTCGCAGGGTGCTGGAAACCATCCCAGTTGAGTTTTGGGTGAAACAAGGGTACATGCTAAGAATGTGACTGCCACCACTCCATCAAAAATTTCCACACACACTCACATTTACACCTACAAGCAATTTAACCACCAATCAACTTCAAGTGCATGTTTTATGGACTGTGGTTAGAGACACACACAGAACCTTCCTAGCTTAAATAGATTATAGCGTTCAGAGCAAAAACCTGCTTAAAGAATAATTTCTTATTTAAGAAACATAAAACGAAAAACATGCAAGTGCCGCACTGTGCCCTGAAAGATGATATAAATTAATATTTGTTTTCCACTTGCTTTCTAAAATGCTCAGCGCCTCCTGTCTGTGTTCTCATTGCATTGCAATCAGCTGTTTGTTTACAAAAGCTCATTTGTTGGTATAATTAGTCTTGTGAAGGATCAAATACAAGCTCAAGTAATCTGAACCACTTCATGCATCTGTAAGCGCTCACTCCTAACTCTTCACGCTGAGGATTTCAGCAGCTCAGAGTGTGACCGACCGCCACATGAGCCAAAAGGCAGAATTCAGCCAAGTGGGATCATGCATCACTGTTGGATTGTAGCACTTTTTTTTTTTCCCCCACACTACACACTATCTAATAAGTAAAAAAGCTCAACAAACAGGAGTTTAGGATTCTTATCTCACTGCATTTCCTGAAACTAAGTCATCACCTTCAATAAAAGTGACGAGGCCACACCTGACAGGAAGGCCTGAGGCGGCTGACTCAACAGAAAAACAAAAGGCCCGCGGCTGCACTCGCTTTTTTATGTTGCCTGCATGATTTCTTTTAAATCTTGAAAGTGAGACCGCGATGCATTGCATCACACGCTAAAAACACGGCCGTGTGTCACAAAGACGACTTTCATCGGCCTGCTTAAACTTCCTTTGATTCAATCAAAGTGGACGCGAGACAACAATCGGTGTTTTCTCAGATGTTCTGTGCAGCTGGAGAACACATTGTTTTACTGCAATATGCAACATGCGAAATGTTGTATGATGCAGTGGTTAGCACTCTCACTGCACAGCGGGGATGTCTCAGCATGGTCTCACATGGTGTTTTGGGGCACTGATTCCAGAGCGATGCGCCAGTTGAATTATCAGAACATTTGATGCGTCGCTTCGTTCATGGTTTTTCAACTCTTTTTTTTTGCTCAGACATATAAAAGACTTTGAGCTGTGTGGGGTTTAGCTATACTAGTCTTGGGTACTCGTTGTATGGGGGTCTGCATTATTTTAAGGAACAAATAAGGTGTGTTTGTCCTGTGGTGGACTGGTTCCATGTCATTCATTGTCAGACTCCCACAACCCTGAGATGGATGAAGTAGTAACAAGCATTCCATCTTCTGGGTTGACGGATGGATGTAAACCCATCGCCGGGAAGACCGTGAAACTCTTCATAAGGGAAAGATTTAATATTTTCCCAGGAAGCTGACGGCAGCAGTCATAGTCAAGAATCTGTTTTGCTCTCACTTTTCTGTTCACTGATCTGATTTATCCCCTCAAACTGATCTCGTTGTGAGTTTTTAACACCACAGACTCCAAACAGTCAGAGGCGTGTTGATCCTGGCCAGGAGAGGGTCACTCACTTGTTGGTGAATGAGTCTGTGATCCTGTGAAAACGTCAGGCCGGAGACTTGCCTCAGCTTTTAGCCAAAAAAGTCTGAGCTGTTCTTCAAGCTGGAGACAAGGTCAAGGAAATAATGTCTGATCTGTTATGGCACTCTTATAATTATTTGGACCCTGGAGGAGGACCTTTTCTTTGGCTTGGCTGCTGCCATCCAATAATTCATTCGGAAGATGTGAAAGCCACATCACAGCATGTGGTGTGAGAACACGGCTGGAAATGTCTAAATCTCGTCATGCTTTTATTTCATACTCATTTTAATTCTGCTTATTACAATTAATATTAAGTACTTTGTGAATGATATTAGACCAGCAGCTACAAGTCTGGAAGGAGGAAAGTCTTTTTTAACCCAATAGCCATTCTGAATAGTCTGTAAATGCACTAAGAATTAATTTATTTTGTGTTTATTTATTCAAACTATTTACAAGACTTTGAGTTATTTTCATTAAAATACTTGTGGTAATTATTTTTATATTCTTGTGGTGGGAATGATCCGTCACAATTTGGCCCTCTTAATGATTAAAGCTTAACAACTGTGCTGGAATGAGTTTCTGTAACTTTCACAAAATTACATCAACATATGTACTGTAGGTATTTGTGATATAAAAATCTTTTGAACCCTTTTCCAGGCAAACGGCTAATTTTTAAATACATTAACTTAACTAGCCAGTGGCAAGTTAATAGCTATAAATCAGATGCTTACAGAGATTTGCTATATATGGAGATTTTTGTGTTCCTCAAGAATCCTTCAGTTTGTGAAAAATGTGTTTGCGAATCTGATTGCAAAACCTTATCACCTTCAGACGCCATGTGATTTTGGTCAGTTTGAAGCTTTCCAATTGAACCTATTGCATAAAAATTATGTGTAGTGGTTGTTATATTGTGTGACTTTAGAAAGACACAAACATAGAAAAATGGTAATTTTCCAAATACCTCAAAGAGATAAATGACTTTCATCCAGCACTGTGAGGAGACAAATTTAATACTTAGATCATTTCTTTTTCAAATTTAAGGACTAGAATAAGCGTCACGTCCTACTAGACACCAGTCTGGAGCCTTTTAATGCTGGTGGTTAATGTTGAGGTACCGACCCCAATTCTCAGTAATCTAACCATAGACTATTCCACAAAGAATTAAGCAAAATAAGACTAAGTTACAGATTCTTTAGCTGGATTAGCTCTATGTTTTATGGAGAGAAATGATCCAAAAAAAAAAAAAGAAAAGTAATGATGAACGTCAAACTAAAGTCTCAGAAGCTATAACCAAGACTATTTTGAAATATTTTTTTCATATGATATATGAGCGAGTTTTGGCTGCTCCTCTTACAGCTCAGTGGATCATATTTGATTTGGCACTTGTTTCACACCGGGTGCTTTTTCTGACACAACCTGAGCGGTTGCCCACAGCAGTGAACTGTCGGGATTCGGACCAGCAAACGTCTGCTTGCAGGCTTACTTGCTTAACTACGCCACCACCTCCCCAACATGTGACACGACTCTACGTTCAATAATTTCTGTTTGACTCGTCTCCTTTGTCGTAAAGGTGGCAATGTTATGACTTAGTTCGGAGATTTATTTCAGTTTGTTTTCTTTAATTTATTTTTCCTCTTTGTTGAAACTCTATAAATGAGAAGGGAACCATGAGTGCAATACTTTATCCACTGAGGATAAAAACAAAACAAAAATAAGAAAAACATTATCTTACGATAATTGCTGAATAAATGCTCGAGTAACGTCTCAATAACACGGTTTAACTTATAGTTTCAATACCTAAAGCAAGACATAGCTGAAACTGATATAAAATAGAGAAAAGCTTTCATTTCAAATCCATCAGCATTGTTTACTATTTCTTCTGTCTCTCTCAAAAACACTTGATTGATTGTAGTTTTTTTTCCTTTCATGTCCATCGTTTTGTTGTAACTTCATTTAAATTTGAGATTTGATTTTTTTTTTTTGTAAAATAGGATTTTACTACATCTCACTGCATCTAATTATATTTGTGTCTTTATTTTAGTGGCATTCTCTTCAATACAAAACGTCGAAAGCGATGTTGTAAAATCCTTCACACTGCTGAATCCTAACAGAGATGAAGGCCGAGCTGTGACCCGAACAAAAGTGTCGGAGGAATTTAAAAGCACTGTTAAAACAATATATATTCATAAAAGTGGGGGTAAAAGTGAAGCCAGTGTTATTCCATTCTATAAATCTTCCACAACAGGAGAGACTGGAGGAAAATGTGTCTGGCTTATGATGCCGTGAACTGGAGTATTTCTTTACAAGTGGTGACTTATACAAGAGTTCAGCTGCTCCAGAAGATGTCCTGTTGGACTGCAAGACCTGACGCACGTGTCCCGTCGAACGGGAGGAAGTGGAGGAGGGCGGAGTATCTCAGCCTTTAAATGTGTAATTTTCTTAAAGGGAATGAAGCCTCAAAGTAACAATGAGCAACTTAGCAGCACATCAGTGAGCTGATTATTGTACACTCATCTGGCCTGTCTGCAGCCTGGGTGTGACTCAGACTGCTGAGATCATATTTCCATATCTCTTTCCATTTCATAATTTCATATCAGTATTGTGAAATTACAGGTGTGTTAAGAACTATCTTTAAAAGCAAAAGCAACAACCCAGTGATAAAGTTTATTATGCTTTTGTTTGTATTTCATCATTAGAGATATTACAATAAGTTTTACTAAAACAACAGCATGTAAGGAAGCTACACCCTGGACTTTAATCTAATAGAGACCCAAATAGCTGAATCAGGTTTTGGCAGTAATATTCTTTTCTTTCAATTCAAAAACAAATTCCTCATGTGACCAATATTTTCAGTAACAATTTATTTGGATCCTATCTTTTAAATGGTCCAAGTCATGAAACTATTTTTGCCGCTCTATTAGATGGGATTCACATATAAAGTAATATTTCTGTGCTTTCATCTGTTCATCACATTTACCTACTAACATACGTAGTGTGTTCCGTGTCATATGGTGACATTCAAGTTAGCGGAAAAAAAAGAAAACAATCAGCACAACACCAGCGATATGTCTGAGCATTTCCATTGTGCTGTTCATACACTGACCAGAGAATTCAATACCATCGGTTTTCTCTTTATCATGACATCTGTTAGTGATATCAAGCAACATCATGGACATGTTGTTAAAGATAAGTGTCCAAAGCAGGAAAAAAAAAGGAAAGGACAAGTATTTGATCTCCAAAACTGCAGCTCTTATGGGATGTTCCTCTCTGTATCTAAAAAAAATATTAAAGTTCAATAGGCTGAATTATTGCTCCTATTACCACAGTATATATCGCAAAATGTCTGGGCACTTTTTATGCAACTTCTCATTAATATTATCTGTTTCTATTTATATTCCACTCTGCACTTTCAGGGATGTCATGATCAGAAATGTAAAAGATGCATAAATTAATCATAACTAAGGAATGATAGATTTTCTATTTCACATAGCACGTTGCACTGTTGATGAATCTGAGACTCAAGAATGGAAAAAAAAAAAAGGTTGGTACTGAAGAGGGACAATCAGCGTGCATGGGAAATACAGCTGGAAAGTTTTCCACATGTAGTCTTTATAATAATTACCTACAGCTGTCAGATGGTGGTGCACAATGTATGGAAGTGTATTTATCTGCAACATATTAAACTAGTTCTCCGTGAAGGAGACAGCAGGCCTTCAAATTTGAAGCTCTTGTAAGAAAGCAATAATCTTTCTGCGCAAGTGATGAATGGGACAAGAACCACTTCTCGTTTCAGCTGAGAAAAATATACTGCGGCAGCTCAGAGAGAACAAGCCGAACATCATGACTGTGCACTCCGCCATCACTCAACGCGGACGGATCACCGTTTTCTTTCTCTCTTTTTGCTCTGTTTCTGCTTTTCTCCTCCCTCCCTCGAATGCCGTGCATTCCTCTTTGTTTGCTCATGCCGAGGCCTCCCTGCGGATCCCAGGCCTGACTTTCCCAAAGCCGATATTAATATCACAGACCATTGTAATGGAGTTATTTTCATGGAAGCCCCGGAGGAAGTCACGTGGCTATGATTAGTCCCCCGGGGGCCCCGAGTCTCCATTAAGCTCGTTGTTTTAACTCACATAACCATCAATGAAGTGGAAAAGCTGAGGAAGTAGCTATCACTCAGGCCTGGCTGGGGTGTTTTCTGAGCACCTATTTTGTAAATGGGGCCAGAATATTTTCCCTTCTCTACTTTTTTCGGGGGGGAATTATTCTTAAACTGTGCCTCTCAGAGAGAGCCTACACATGTGTGCGTTTATGCCGACCCACCAACATTAAGATTGATAGCAATGGGATCTGGTGGTTAACACACTGTTTAAACCTGGAGGAAAAAAAGACGGGGAAAAAATAACATGAGGAAAAGCACCAGGACTCACACACACTCAGCAACTACACGCAAGGGTGAGCTCCAATGCATCTGCCATCAGGAAGACAACTTGAGTTAGGATGGAAAAAAAAAAAAAAAGCACCCTGGAATACATTTACTCTGTCAGGTTACTACTTAAACACACATGACTGAGAAAAGCAGACACTGCCACATGCATGCTTCCTCCCATAACTCTGTTCACCTCTCTTCTTGACCTAAAAGCCACTGGGCCACTTCACCACTGGGCCACTTCCAAGGAAACAGGAAGAACTGGGCCAGCAAGGCAGTTGACAGCTTTCAGATGGACTATTAGTGATCGACCATGTTCAGAGGCTTACTGCGAGGAAGTGAGGGCTGTTCCCACTCTGCACAATGCAATTACCCGGACATGAGTCCCATAATTGTCAAATCGAATTCTCCTCCTGTCAACTAATAACAGTTGTGGAAGAAGAAGAAAAAGAAAAAAAAAGAAGGTCTGATTGAAAATAAAAACTGACCTTCCACAATAAAAAAAGGAATTTGCTTGAGTTATGAGTTTGGATTTTCTGGTGATTTACTGGCCATATCAGTCATTTCTGACTTGAAAAATAGACTGAATGTCAGACATTTTTATCAATGGAAATATCAGACTGGGAAACGAATAGATCACTTTTTCATGCTGTTGAGATTCTGGCCTGGCCATTCACTTAAGTTCATATCACAAGAAAACTGTATTAGATCCATCAGACTGTTTATTTCGGCTTACAGATCCATCAATGAGGTTGGACAGTGACATATTGACGAGAGGCCATGAAATACCTCAAACAGGCATTAACATTTAGGGAAACATACATTAATTGTTTTATTTTTTATTTTTTGCTTTTATCTTCTCATATACCAACAGGAAGAAAAATCCCATTGGGGAAAGGCATCCACTGGATTCCTAGATTTTTCCTGTGTGCTCTGTGACAGTTTGAAAATTACCGATTTACATGCCATAAATATAAGATGTAAAACTTTGTTTGAGACTAAGTGCCTCGTTTACTGATACCCTGCATTACGTTAAGCTACACATTCACCTAAATAGTTGGTGCTTTTAATTCCAAGCATGATTCACTCAAAATAACACAATTACATACAAAATCAAAAATATACTTGAGGGTTTTGCCAGCATTACACAATATCACCTCCTTGTTCATTTGCTTGCACTCACCATGGAGAGATGGGATGTTGCACTAAACCCTAAAAATACATAAAAGTGGAGTGTTTATGGAGGAAGTTAAACATATCATAGCATAACAGCAAATATTTCTCAAAGTGGAAGAAAAACTAAACAAAGCAATGCAATACGGGAGACGATTGTCCATGAATCAACTCAAAATCTAAATTATGGCACATAAAGTGTCTTAAAATAAAGTCTGAAAACAAAAATTGTGATGCCCCTCACCATAATAACAGCAACATGAGCTGAGACATAATAATAAATGAATAAAAACTGTGCATTTTCATTAAACCTGCAAAAGCTCCTCCCAGTATTTTGAATGACCTGATCCAGTAGTCCATATTCAACAAGACAAACATGTTACTGTATATCTATAATGTATGTTATTTTGCATGTCTGACTTATTCAATTCTCCGTGCCAGCTGTTAGTAGATCAACTTCCACACTGTGTGTTTGTTCCTGTTTTTATACACCTTGAATAAATCCAGTCCAATGCATAAACTCTCGGTGTAAAAGATACAATTTAATAAATTGAATATACTTTAAAAAATGTGTATATCTGACTAAACTCCTGCATGGCGTTTTACAGTGTATGAACTTCTCTTCCCCTGTAAAATGAGCAGATTGCTTTTCAAATAACTTACTGAGTGAATATTACTCAGCAGGCCTTGAACTTCATAACCGCTCATCCTGCTGTCCGCTCGCAACTCACTCAAAACACATTTCCATTTTACTTCTATTTTCAACTTGGATCATACATCAGAAGAAACTGCATTTTAAAAGGCCAGATTCCTGCACATAAACCTGTTGTTTTTTTGTTTTTTTAACTGTTGCTCACTTTTTTGAGGGGAAAAAGTAAATACCAAACTGCTCACATCATTGCAAATGGAAGATGACTAAGAGCCTCCATTCAGTCACATCTGCATGTCGTCCAAAATGATGTAAGCAAGTTCCCATCACGTTCCCTTATTAATGTCAGCTCCATGTTGGGAGCTGGGCTACATAAACACCCACACACATGTTAATAATGCACACGCAGCAAGACTCTATGTGGGCCCCAATTGACCTGCGTGTGTTAAACTGACACACATATAATATGCCATCTATCCTCCCGCTCCGATCCCCATGCTGCTCGGTCCCGACTGGGCCGGTTAGGGGAAATGGAAGATCCACATGGAGCTTGTGACACCGCGGAACCTCTGCTTTTTCCCCAGTCGACGAGACCAGAGGAGGCCGCCCGGCCCTCTGCACATTAACTGGAACAGGTGCAGCGAGCGGGGGCTTGTTTTTCTTCATCGGCTCCTCAGGAAATCATAAAGCAAATATATTGCTGGAGGACGGTTTTCGGGGTGCCCTGTGAGCAAACTGAGAGGGGAAATGGATCAACGAGCGGCCACCGGGGACAGTAAATCAACAGGCTAAAAGGAGAGCTGAATGTACTGTGGAGGCCCCAGGAGCCCAGCCCAAGGCCAGGGCCTCTGTCAGTCAGTGCCTGGTGTTAATGTCAAAGCCAGCTGGACCTGGCAGCACATACCTATAAGGAAATGATTGAGCTGTCTCTGTCAATCCAGTGTGCCACTAGAGGCCATTGTGTCACAGGCCAGCATTTTCAGGAAGGCTTAGTTGTGTGTTTTTTTGTAGTTTTTTGTAGTTTTTTTCCTGCTCAAAGATGTCTTTTCTTCTACATCTTCCTTGCTTTTGTCTTAAGGGAGAGGATCAGATTTTGTTGTCTGCTCAAAGGTCCCAGAAGTTGTTTATATTTTTATAGCATCAATATAAAAGTGAGTCTTCCTTTGATATTAAAATCCATGCATGGTGAGATCTTTGCAGGGTGCAATATCCCCTCTTCCTTTCTGCATATCTCTGTTAAAATTCAACTTTAACATAAAACACAATGCCTTATGTTGTACTTTACAAAGTGCTTGCTAATAAAATATGTTTTTTCATCCATATGCAATAAGTATTAATAGAAGTGTACTAGTCAAAGGCTTTTCTTTAGCTGTATGTCTGCTATACTCAATTAACAGTAGTTAGGGTTAGAATTAAGGCATGTTGGGAAAAACAGACCTTCTACACCCTGGTTGTCAGAAATGGGTCCTTCCCCCACTAGTTCCTTCACAAATCGCCCCCTGGATCTATGTCAACAGCACAGTTCAAAATATATGAGCCTTTCTACACACTCTTTTTGGCGTAATGGGTCATCACTAATCAATTTGTGGCGCTTGTTTAAACTGTAGTGAAATCTCCACATACTTCTGTCAAATGCCTCGATGCACACAAACGTCCCACTGACTGGAAAAGCCTTTGTTTCTGCTACTGCATTTGATTCAATCACCGTCAATCAGGAACATGTGGTGCTTTTTTTTTTTTTTTTTGCTCCGGCGAGTCTGCCCTCTTCACCAATGCCACCGTATTGAGTGCCACACACACTCCCGTTTCTCTCTCGTGTAGTTTACAAATTAGAGCAGCTGAGGTTTAATGCTACTTCTCCCAGGCCGGCCCTGCTGCTTGGCAGGCCGGCCGGGGCAGTTACGTCCTGAATGGGGCATTATTATGAACTGGAGACACAAGCTGGTCCAGCCCAATTTTTCTGATTGAGTGTTTCAACACTTCATATAGGGAAACAGCTGTACTACAAATTAGTGTGTTTTCTTTGACATTGACAAATGTGCTGCGTGGACTCCATGATTTCCAAATCCCTCTGTTCTTGCCCACCTTCTCAGCTCAGGCACCTCAACCACATACACACAAACCCGCACACACGCACACACACACACACACACACACACACACACACACACACGTACACCCGTGCACTTGCCTGGCACAGCAGTACTGTTTGTATTGCACGATCACTCCGCTTATTCATCTATCTGTCATTCTGCACACTGTTGCCAAAGCACAAATGCACAACGTTGTGCAACACAATATCTATTGTCGAGAGACAGCTGTCAAGTCACGGAGCGTGAATTCTACTTAACTTCACATGCTGATTGATTTAAAAGCATGCTGAAACTCAAACTTAGCAGTGTTTTGCGATGAGCCTAAAAGCAATATTTGGTTACTCTGAACTGCGTGGGCAGCCATTTTTTATCACACATCATGAAATAGAGTTGAAATTTGAGATCCTCTCTGCAAGGCTGCTACTTAAAAGGCAGTTATATTGAATTTTTGGTGGTATGGTTACTGAGATTTTTAGACTAAAAACAAGTGAAAACCATGAAGGCATGTAATTTCAGGTAGTACTGACACAATAAAATACAATCTTGGGAGTTCAGCCGGAGTCACAAATCCATGAATACATCTAACAGAGAAGCAGATGCCAAAAAAGAAAAAGAACAACAGTTAATAATAGTACAAAGAAGGATTTTATATCTGTTATTTCAACATTAATGTTTTACTCTGTATTCCAGCTGTGTCAATAGCAGCTTTGAAGGGACATCTGTCCTCATTTGAAGGGTAAATGGTTTGTAGCTGCTTTGAATAGCCACACTAAAGGACGGGTGAAAACCCTGCTGTCAAGGAGAAGGGCGAGATGCCATAATCGATATAGAATAGTCTCTTCTCAGAGGCAGCGGGATGAAGGATTTTTGGAGGCTCGTCTGGAAGCTGGCGGTATGACTTTCCTTTCCGTCAAAAAGCCTTTTTTTTTTTCTCAAATGAGGTTTGATCACAGCACAAAATAAATTCTGTCGTGAACGTTTTACACAATGTTCAACAGGGTCATTGGAATTTAACTCCAGGTTTGTCATCTTTGAAGGCTAAATGCAATCTTAACAATCACAAGGGTGCAGAGACACGGAGTGCTGAGCCTCCCACTTGTGAATGACATTTAATCTCAGTGAAACCGAAATACTACTCATTTATCAGTTGATGTGAAGGAAGGATTGAGTCCTACAGCATTCATGCAGCTGGGAACTGGGATAGTCACCATTGGGGAGGTACCATTTCCCAGTTAAGAGTTACCTCAAGAGTAGCTCCGGTGATGCTGCTGTCAGAGGAAAGGAAATAGAGAAACAAGCTGAACGTCAGATTCATTGAACAAGACTGGGATTAAATTAAGGTCAAGATGTAAAGAGGGAGTGCAGTGAATAATTTCTATTATTAGAAAGAAAAAAAATTACACAAGGAACTCATTTGTGTGCAAAATGAGTACATTTATTAACTCTCAAACCCACTGTTGGGAGCTTATAAACAAACAATTAAGTTTGTGTCTTTGTAGCGCTAACATTGGAAACAGTTTCTGGAGGATGATTCAGAAATATATATATATATATGTAAAAAAAAAAAAAAATCCAAAACAAAACACTGCTATTTGTTTGGAAAATGTTCTAAAAAAAAATCTGAACTGCGGTGATATGAAGAATAGGACATGCAAACGTGCAAAACGTATCTATTTCTGTCTTTTCTAATTCAGTTCTCTGGCATCTCTAACTGACCTCACACAAAGTGTTTGAAAAGAAAGGTTTGGATCTTTCCTCCTCCGTCTTTGCGAGCATAATTATCCAAAAAGACGTATTTCACACACTGTCAGGCGAGCCGAGAAGCACACCAAAGCGCTGGAAAATGTAAGGATAATACTGGTCTCATCAAGGTATCTGGCAGGCTTTGCAATGTCCATTAAACTGAAAAGGAAAGCATTGATTGAAGAAGGTTCAGCGCCACCAAAACCCAAGGAAAGAAATCACAAATCAACAGAGACTCTTCTTTGTGGGAAATGGAAACAAATATGATAAGTGCTGAGTAAAAAGGGTTTTCCACTTTATGCTTTCCAGGCAATTGAGGATTTCCCCTTTACAGGTAATTGTGTGGTGAAACCGTATAAACAGCAATTAAATTTAAATACAGTCTGTTATTTGCAAGTGGAAGTCATAGTCTTAATGTCAGTGATTTGAAGACCAAACATGTGGTTTGGGAGAAAGTGATTGTACCAACGAGCTCGCAGGCTATTTTGCAACTTAAACGAAAAACTGGAGTCATAGAGAAGTGAAACTACTTTTGGGGTTGAGCTGCCGGAGCAGCTGGAAGGCAACGCGTTCCAAGGTTCATGTAACAGGAAAATAAAAGTGGCACTTCCTCATTTTTGCACTATATGTAATTTCATACTCGTCGAACAAAAACTGTGCAACAGAGCTGGATGCTGGAAGTGTAATCTATTGCATGCTGAGCCGAGTATTAACCAGTAAAATGACTTTAGAAGGTGTGTTTTCAGACTTCTTGCTCTCTTGTTGCGTAACCAGATCGAGCCGCAAGGTCATTTAACAGGCAACTTTAACTCATAAATTCTCTAGAAAAGTATATTGATACCGCAGCATCTTTACTTCCTCATTCTGATAATGACACATTGTGACTGTTTCCGGTGTTATTAGCATTGGTCTCACCAGCAATCGCAGACTGACCAAGCTGAAAAATTTATCTTTGCATTTCATAAGCTAATAACCAGTGTCGCTGAAGATACATTCTGAAGTGACATGTTACTCTAATGCACTATATTTACCAGGAACTGGATGGTAACTGTCTGAATAATAAAAATCACAATTACATTTACAAGACTTTAAATACTTTAGCGAGTTTAACTTTAACTTTAGTGAGTTTTATTGCTTTTGTCCAAGTTAAAAACTGTTGTAAAGCTGTTATCTGTCTTTGTATTGCAAATGTTAGCGTTACTGACAGTTGAAGCTTTTCTTTTAACAAGCTCCTGTTTACATCTCATTACCACTGTTGCTCATTAATGGCAGAGTTACAAAGAGAGGTACGAATACAAAACTAGAAAAAAAATCCTTCTGATGGATTGAAGTGACATAATTAGGTTGTCTGGATTGTGTGTAGGTGATTGTATTGCTGTGACACATCCGCGGTCGGCGGTTTTGTTGGAGTTACATCACTTAGTTTTTTTCCACTTCACAGGCTCCTGTAATGTGCTCAGGGAAAATGTGTTTGTGTTCTTCAAAGAAACTAATTTATGGTCTAAACACTTCAAGAACAATAAAAAACACAGCAGCGATCACTAAGGTAATATGAATTTCGGGCTGGAAATACGTCACACGCTCACTAAGATTTCAATAAATGTTTTATCAATTGACAATAGTCAATAGTTACAAGCTCATCACTACCAAAAGTTGACGTATTATAAAAGATGTTGAGTTTATTCACTATGTATGACTCCTGAACTAAATCAGAACAGCCTCATGATGCCCGACTTGATAACAATTATTAAGCTTCAGCCTGCAGCCATGTATCCAAATAAACTTTAGTTGGCTGCTGTTGTGTGCAAGTTGGTAGTTAATCTCAGGTCATGTTTTGTGTTGTTATCATTAGTTTATAAGTTTAGATTATTGATAACCATTGCACCTTGAAATACTGAACTCACGTTTGACTTCCAAGCAACAGAATTCAAGGAGTGAATCAGTCACCAGATTAACTTACACACTGCACTATTTGAATGTTGAATAACTGTTAAATGTAATCAAGTACTAGTTTTTACACTGCTGACAACAATGAAAACGTTATATTGATTTCACAGATGCATGTGAGACTCTTGATAAGTGAGACTGCCGACCCACGGGACTGGAGTGCCGAGCGACGTTGTATTTCTTACGTCTCTCAGTTGATCTGTGATGTGCTGGCTCTGCTGCGGGGGAAACAGCGCACCAGGCTTAAAGCGCAACGAGTCAAGAGGCCCGTTTGTTATTCTTTCTACCCATTCGGAGTGGCAGAGACAAGCTAAATATCTACCCATAAATTTGACCCGGTGTGGGTCAGGCTGCTGGCTGAGCATCAATACAGTGTACCTAGTGTGTGCCAGGAAGCCCGGCCCCTTCCACCACAGAGCTGCTCATATATCTGACTGCTCACATCATTCTGACCGGCTCTCCACATGCTTGCAACACCTGAAATTGACATTACGATGAGTATTTTAAGATGGAATGCTGAAACACCACATTTTACTGTTTAAACATGTCAATGTCAAATTCATTTTGATGCATCGGTGTTGGATGTTGCCAAAATAAGGGCTGAATTACCCAAATCCCAATCCATGGACGATAGTGTTACTCAGACTTGTTGATGCAGACCAAATGTTGAGCTGCAGCAGAGTACATGAATACTGAAATTGTTCACTTTATTAGATAGGATAGTCTTTGCACAAATGCACACTTACCTCTCTGGAGTCAACAAAGTAATGCAGTGTTTCCTCAGAGGCTCATTCAAGTGTAAGCTTTGCCAGTCAGCACATGTAAATAGCAGCAACAGCAGACTAAAAGAAAGATGGGTCCATAGAAAGGTAATCATTTTGCTCTTGTGATGAAGTGAAGGTTTGGCCATTCGGCTGATGTCAAACAGACATTGCACAGCAACATACACAGCACCAAATATAGGACAACCTTGATTATGAGACTACCTCCATTTTCCAACATCTGTTTTAAAGAAAAATACTTTTTCTGAGGGTAGGAAACACTTCCCTCCCCCCCACCTCATCCTGTTGTGATATGATAGCATTAATCCAAAGGGGAGAGTTTTTATTATTGGAGCATGACAACAGTATCATTAAAACACAAGTTTGTGTATGCATGATGTCTTTCTTTAAAATAAGCAGACTCTTTCCCTCCCGAGGTAGTTTGTATTGTTTCAGGCCTACTAAGAATGGAATGCAAATACGTTTCTGTGACATTAACTCTTTACAGGGCACTTGTCAACACATTTGAAATCTAATGATTTTAAGATGAACGCCTTTGAAATGTGTGAAGTTGACTACAGTGACTTGCTATTTCACCCCAAATTCCCCCAAGAAATCTTTACACAGCTCTCACATTTCCATTGTCTCATCCTGTACACCACATGGAGCTCGTATCCACAAGACATGTGTGGTATTGTCTCTAAAGGTATGTTCTCTATGACTGGTATCGGCTCACACCAGTTAGTGCTGAAGACACAAGAAAAATGGAAGTGGCCGGGCAAGTGAGACCAATAAAAGTCTATGGGGTGTTTGCAATCCACAACACAACTGTTTTCAAAGTTGCATGACAAACCTCACTTCTACAAAGAGGAACTTTACAAAGAAATAGTGTTCATCAAGCGTGCCGATCATTTAGAAGAAATATATTAGCTCAGTAATTCATATGAATTACTTAGTTGAAGCAATGAATTTCATTGCCTAAGTCGATAAAGTGACACAGGAAATTTGCTTCATTTACATGAGGATGAGAAATGACAAAAAATATAGTCTGCAACTACCATAGCTGTCACAATTTATTGTAATTCTATATCACAGGTGCAATATATAAAAACATACTTGTTACTGTATAATGATTACTTGTTTTATCCCAATTTTATCATAATTGCTTTACAAAAATTTAAAAGAAAAGATCATGCAGATTAAATAGCTTACCCCTGATCCGCAGTTTTATTTTCTGGTGTCTAAACGACACACCAAATTCATTGCGGTAAAAGCCACCAGGTAATTTATTTTATCATATTTTTATCAACATGGTTTGTGTGTCAATTTGAACTACCGGTTGTTGTTTTTCATTGAGAGATCAGATGCTGACATGAGCACTGATGAAAATGATCAGATTAGATAATATGAACTAAGAATATAATCTGAAACAGCGAGTGGATCAATCTCATAATGCTTTGCACTGTGACTGTATGTGACATGTGCACTTGATCACACATCCAGCCAGAACTGAAGATGAATTTGTTAGTTCCATACTCAGATTCCATCTCATGTACTTGGTTGAATAAGTCACTATTGTGAACCTTATGCTTTTAATTTTCAAAACTTTCGAAGTTTTTTATTCTGTTGAAGAGTAGTGTCAGCTCTTGCATAAACCACTTGTGTTTTGCTTCTGTAATTTTTCCAAAACATAATGGGCCTGATCTACTAAAAACGTTGGGGAACATGATTTTGTGAGTTTGCACACAAGCTAATCTGCTCACAGGACACACTGACACACTTCCTCATGTCCAACTCCAAATGTCTGTGCTTGAGGGGATTGAAGCAAATGAACATGGAAGTTTCCAGCAAACCATTTTTGTATGAACAGAATTTAATGCCAAACTACATGATGTAATTCTTAGAAAATTTCTAAACAGAAAGCAAAATATATTTACCTGAGCATGCTATTTAGCACGCTTTATACATGACCACTGTTACGCTTCCCACAATGATTTAACTTTAAAACCTTTCCCATCAAAGACCGTTTTATCTGTTCTTTTGTGGCTTCAAGTTGACTAAAATGTGCTGCAGTAATCATTCTGCACTTTCCCTGGTCAGATCACCTCCCATCAGATTTGCAGACTTTCATGTTGACACAACCAGCATCACCAACATGACACGGCACATGGTGGCTGGGTGGCGTCCACTTTCCTCAGGCAGATTTAACAAACAGTCACAGTCTAGATTACACACTTTTCAAAGGAAGCCAAAGTTGGGTGCTATTTTTGCCAATGCTAAACCACACACTGCATAGACGCTGCTGCCAAGACTGAAACACAATCTCACATCCCACTGGCAAAATTAATGTTTATGAGTATTTTTAATGGGCTACCTCAGACCTAAGCTTTTTAAAATTATGCCAGCACTACCAGAGCCTGTGAAATGATTTCAGAGCTATAAAAGAAGCGTTATGTTCTCCCACCTTCACTATAATTGAGAGCAGCTCCCTTCAACCAGCCATGTGAGTTATGGCAATGATGGAGAGGCGTTGATATTGAACTTTGGGTAAATCAGTGCCGTTCAAGCCTTTTGAAAATGTCAAAAGTGCAGCAGTCTAAATGTTCACTGGTTAGATTTACTGTGATAAATTGTGCTGTGAAGTGACCCAGTTGTTTTCACTGTTGAAGTAGAGAGGGATTTTAAGGAGACACACATAGAGGAGTGACTAACATAGCCTAATAGGGACTTTCAACTCCTTTTCCTTCAGGGATAAAACTTTAAATGACTTGTGTTACATTATGGAAATGCAGATTATCTCCAACTCAAGCCTGACTTCATTATCTTGTAAGTAAACTGATGAATATGTTCAACTTCGGGATTGTAGACTAACATGGCCCAAGCATATAACAACTTACATTTTGTAGATGTGCTCAAGTGCAGGTCCTCTCCTCAAAAATAGCTCTGGGTAATCCTTACCTTATAACCACAGGCATTGAACTCAATTTAACTATAGAATAAACACAATCAAGCACAGATCTACGTGTATATTCATATATAGATTCTAATATTTTATGCTTTTTTTTTTTTCAATAACTTCTACACATATCCTGTTTATAGCTGATGAGAAAGGCAATCTTGTTCCTCCAACAAAGACAGACAACACTCTTAATATTTTAACTTACTTTTTTGATAAGTTAAGCCTTACTAATTACACTTTTTTTTCTCTAATCACTGGAATCTTAGCCAGGTCAACAATATTTGTCATGAATATTTAAGAGAGTACTCGCTCCTTAGTAGCTGTGTTTCTATTGAAAACTAACGAGTAGGCCGACGCTGCTAATGAAATAAGTTCACGCAAACCCTGCTCCAACCACGCAGGGCTAAAATTAGTGAGTTGCTGGCTCAGTGTGAAAATGGCTTTAGGAGCCAGTTTTGGTCTTCTTTCGCCAAGCTTGAAGCAGGAAATAAGAATCTGCATGGGTACAGGTGCCTTGGAGAGACAAAATGAATTACACATCTTTTGTAGATGGGCAGAATAGACTGAAACTGGCTGGTGTCTCAAAGTATTAAACTTGTCTCCTTAAAAAAAGAGTCAATGCTTACATTAGCAATTAATGACAACCAGTAAAATTATCTAAAAGTACTACTGTCTGCTATCAAAAGACTACTGTAGTTTCAGTATGCTCATTACATGATTCACTAAATCCACTAAACTGTCCTCCTGACAGCAAGATGCAATTGTAACTAACACATATAATCATAAAAGGAACTTGTTGAATAAAGGAGAACTTATGAAATACAAAAAGCTCTCCTTCACTGAAGCACTTGAAACTGCTAAAAAGAGTTTAATGTCTCTGGCCACCTGGCTAAATACACGCAGAAGCAGGTCAGACCCACTAAGTGCTGTGATGGTACAATTTTGGGAATGCAAATGGGAAAGACTGAAGAACAATGGCTGGTGCACCTGAGAACTGACCACAGTAACCTCCCACAACAAGAACTAATGCATATGTCTGTGGTAGACATGTAAGAAAGCGTGTCTAAGATGAAGAGTTGAACATCACCAGACCCCTGCTGTTGTGTTGTGGTTTCTGGTGCCGTTGACCCTTCTGTGCCACTGTAGTTGCTCATTCTATCATGTCAAAGCCCCTGAACTGACTGCAGTTCTAATGATGGTGAAGTCAAATCTGAAAAATGCAGTACATCTTATAAGTAAATAAGAATAATGAAACAACAACAAAAAAATGTGTGTGATGAAAACACTGGATTTGTTTTTTAAATCATCATTTATTTAAAACCCTCTGAGCCCCATTATATATGCTCCTTTGACATAGTAATTGGCCACAATTCAAAAATAATAGAATATACAGGGAAGTTTGGGTACTGTAAATTTGTTTCCATCTCAGACTGATCAAGACTGAAAACTCTGCTCCTCACTATGAAAGTACTGTTACTGGATGGAGCGGAAGTAAGACAAGTCTACCAGTCATAACAGGAATCATTCATTTTAATCACCGGGCACAGGAGACAATAGAGTTTGTCTTGTTGTCACCGGTTCTGAGACAGTCTGAAAATGTTCAGACTTTCATAGAACACATGCACGCACACACGCAAGCGTGCATATAGTCTGTAGTTCTCACTGATATTATGAACAACATGGACTGTATGTATGTTCTCCAAGAGAGGGTGAGATCTACAGTCTATATAAAAAGCTTTGAAACAGGGGTCTTAAACAGACTTCTTTGGTTTTAAGTGATGTCAATCACTGTGTGAAGTTGCCCACTATCAATTTGTATAAAAATAAAATGTAAAGCTGACAATTATTTGAACAGGAATTGTGGGACTAGAGATAACTTATATGGCCTGGAAGTTATTTCAAGGATGTGAATACTTTTCCATGTAAAAACAATAGTATAAAGTAAATTCAGCTGACTAGCCGCATTGAAGAAACAGATGTTGAAAACAACAATGTGATCAAAGGGACACGTCCTGCCTCGCGATAAAGCACACAGTGGAAAATTAGCAAATAATGTCCCCTCTTTAAAAAGAGAAAAAATTCACTTAGTCAGCAAAAGCATAATGAAGAAATGAATACACTCACTGAAGAATTGAAAACTTTAATTCCCACTTAAGAAGGCATCAATGGCAGCTTCAATGTGCATGTGTTTGGACTGTGGGAGGAAACTGATCATACAATATGCAAGCACCCACATAGAAAGAGCAACAGTGCAATCTGTCTTTGAAGATTTAAGAATTCTTCATGGCCATACACTTCCTATACTTGAGGCTTGGTCTATGCCAAAAATGTAAATAAGCAAAAAATGAAATTGAAAGTAATATAAAATAGACAAGAAAAGCAAAATAAAATAGGCACACGAGTAAACAGATAAATAGGACTGTGACATCAGTGCAGGAAAGTAAGTTGTAAGTTAGCGAGCATGCATAGAGCTAGAGGGCACCACCAGAGTCCAACAGTCTTACAGCCTCTAGAAAGAGGCTGTTCCTCTGTGTGGTTGTCCTGCTCTTGATGCTCCACAGCCTCCTGCCTTATGAGAGGACGGCAAAGAATGAGTGTGTGGGGTGGGTACTGTCCTTCAACATGCAGAGTGCCCTCTTCCTGCATCTGCGGGTGTAAATGTCTGTGTTGGAGGGTCTTGGTACCCACAATCCTCTTGGCGGCCTTCACAACCCTCTGGAGAGGTTCCTTCTCTCCAGCAGAGCAGAAGTGGAGGTGTGGAGTTTTGTCTGCCCACCCTGAAATTGATGATCCTATAGGTATTATTCACGTTGATGCAGAAATTGTTTTCTTTTAATATGTGTGACATCACCCAGGCAATTTGGGAGCATTGTATCTTATCTTATCCTAGTCTATCATATTGTATTCAATTGTAACCTATCATATCAGAACTTATCATGTCTAATCATATTTCATGGTATTGTGATCTAACATATTCCATTGTATTGTATCTTATTTTATAGTATCATATAACAGCACGTTGTATTATATATTATTGCATCACATCACACTATATTACATATTATTTTACTGTTTCTCTTTGTATCAATCATGACTATCACGTTATTGTACTGCACCGAATTGGATACCATTGTATCCTATCATATCTTAAATGGGAATTACAATAACTTCTCCAAACTCCTTTCAAGACACATTTACACATTTTCTTCTCTGAAATTAATTAATTTGTTTTCTGTTGTTGTTGTTTTTTTGGCTGCATGTATTACCAGTTTGGACAAGCTCTGAATGATTTCTAATGTTATGGTCTTCTAGATTTCGATTATTTGGTGATGGGACACAGTGATTTGACCACACCCCCCTCCAGCATGAAGCTACAGAAATAAAGTCACAGTCATCTCCATCTTTTCCAGAGAATGAAGACAATTCATAAGAAGCAGGAATGCGTTGCGACAGCTGTGTGTTTGGAAACCTTTTCCTCCTGTCCCCGCGGTGGGCCAGCAGTGGCTCTGTTTAAGGGTTTAAAGTCAGAGAAGCCCCTTGTAGTTTTTGGGATGAAATGTTGCGTCAACTGCAATGGATGTGTGTACAGTTGCGGCCCAGCGGGAGAATCTGGGAGCCCTTTATCACCTTCCCGAGCTGTTGAGCAAAAATAATGCCCCCTCTGTTTTCCTCATCAGCGACGCACCGAGCACGTCTGGGGGGGATATCCTGTTGGCGAAGGCAACGCATTCATCCTGCTCGCGGTGGTTTTGGTGACACAAGATTTACAAAATGTTCCACTCGCCTCCACTTACCTTTTTTACAATACTCTGTATATAAAGTAATGAGCCCTAGATCCTCTGTTATTTCAGAGAAAAAGGGGATTCTCTTGATGGCGCCAACTTGAAGCAGGGTTAACACAAAGCCATTGCGAGCAGGGCTGTTCTCACTTACTCTGACAGGACAAACAAATACAAGCTCTGCTTGATTTCAACTTATTTATGACCCCTAAGAAAAAGTTGCAAGGGTTCACTCCAAGACAAAATGAATTGCCTGATTTAGGTTGGGGAAAAAAAATCCAACTCTACTAAAGCACTCTTTTCTATTCCTCAACAAAATGTGATTATATTCAACACCAGTTTTCACCTAGTAACAGTAATATGTTTTCCACCCCCATAGTTATGACAGATAAAACAAATGTACACTTCATATTAAGCAAGAATGCAGCCTTCAAATGAAGTGAACAACCTCTGTGCTTCGATGTGAAGGGTGGGTTTAGAGAGGAGATTACTCAACATCCAACTCAATGATTTAAGCAAAGTTTTAAAACCACTGTGAAACAATTCTGTGGGCTGGGTAAGGAGGAACCATTAAGTAGCTGAAGTAATTCAAAACATCCACTAACCATAATACGTCGTGTGGTTTCTGATTTCTGGAAAAGTGAAGTACTTAAAAACAATCGGATTTGAAGAATTTCATCCTCCTCCTCCTCATTCCTTCCCTCTCTGTGGCAACCGACTCGGACCTGAGACAGAAATACTCGGATAAAAGAAAAGTAATTTTCTCCTCCTTAAATAACAAAAAACAAAACCCAATAAAGGGGCTTTATTCTGCTATCACAGCTTGTCCCTTTTGTCTGACCAAAACCATGCTTGTGGTGAAGCTCCTGTCATACCAGCAAAAGCAATGACATTAACATCAGAAACCAAAGGAAGCCCACTTTACAGGCCACCCAGGTTTTCCAGAGGCCTGAGAGCCAGGGAAAGTATATCTTGGACAAGTCACTGGACTACCCTCGCATTTCCTATTATTAATTTTACGCAGGCGACCGACCGGGCTCTGTAAATCATACCTGTGGTTTAGGAAGGGCCGAGGCACCCTCTCTTCCTTTTCTCCTCCTGATAATTCATGATGAGCTCTGCTCATTGTCTGTCCTGCCCTGCCTGTCAGTTTATCCATCGAGTAATCCCACCTATTAGGCTTGTCACTGGCAATTTAACACATGAGCACAAACTGGCGTTGAAATGGCTCCATTTGAGTTCAGATCTCAGGAGCTCCTCACCAGGTTTTCTGTGGCTTTCACAAAATCCCCTTTTATTTCAATGTCTTGGTTGTTAATTTTCAGAGTTTTGAGGAGCCAAACGTGAGCCTCGAGTAAAACAAATATGTAAAGCTTGTCAACTTAAATAGCCTATGTGTCATATTAAATTATGTTATCTGACTCATCAAGGTTGGTGTATTTGAAATGTAGAGAAATCATTTAGTTGTGAAACTTGCGAAAAATGCTAAAGTTACTTTAATACAAGTTAAAAAATGTCTGAAACTACTAAAATGGCTCAAACAACTAAAATAGTTAAACCCGGTAATGACATGCTTGAGGTTCCTAATTGCAGTTCTTAAATTTCATGAAAAAAACTTAAACCACAGTTTTGGTAAATTCAACAAAAGCCTACGTGGGAGTTTGTTTCTACGCTTTGCTCCTTTCATTTTTTGCTACTTTAAACTAATTTCTGAAGGCAAAAATTGGACAATGAAGGTTCCAGCTCTCTCATCTCAACAAACTGAAACTCTATCAATCTGCGATCTACAGACGTCCACAATCTATCATTACAATCTTGTTTTTGGCAAGTTCACTGACCGTAGATTCGAAGGCACTATAAAGAGGAAGCCGTGGCGAGAACTTGCGACTCATTCCTCCCTCTGCATTTCACCTTAAGCAGAGGACACATTAAGAACATTTCCACCTCGACTCGATGCAACAGACACACACACACACACACACACACACACACACACACACACTCATACAAACACGGTATAAATGTCAAATAGGCTGTTAAGAGCACACTTGGAGGTTCTGCTTACTGTACATTTTAAAGGTTTGCACACAACAATAATGCACCAGATTCTTTTAGCTTTCAAAGTGTTAGTTCTGTGTTTTTGCAAAAGTAAATTTCCTGAAGTCTTTTTTTTTTTTTTTTTTTACCGAATGACTGTGTGAACTCTTGCATCGTTTAACATATCACAATTGGCTTTAAGTTCAGAGGTGTCAAGCACATTTTACTTCAGGGGCCACATCTATCCCAATTTCATCTGGAGTGAGCCAGACCGGTAAAATGGTACCATACTAACCTTTAAAAATGAAACTTTAAAGTACTTCCTTGTAAAGGTCATGTTTATATTTTCACAAGACCAAATAATTACAACTAAAAATTACAACAAACTCAACATTAAGCGAATTTTCAAGAAAACTTCTGGTGCAAAATACAGAGAAATGTCCCTACAAACACCTTCAAAAGCTGCCGCATTATGCATGTTTTTTACAAACTCACTCTGACAGTTGGCTTTGAGGCCAACACGAGTTTATCTTTCATGCCATCATCACTGATATCTCAGCTCTGGTCTCAGTGTTGGGTTGTGTCTTTACTCATAAGAAACGTGTTCAAGAAAACGAAGCAAAAAACAATTTTTTTTAGATTTTTTTTTGTACAAATTGCTCGGCGGTTTATTGACGGACCGGATTGGAGCCTTTTTCAAGCAGGTTTTGGTCCATGGGCCTTATGTCTGACACCCCTGCTTTAGTTCTTTACGTCATTATGACTCAGATGACTTCTGTAATAACAATTGCTTTGTAATTTCCTGTTTTACTTGATGCAATACATGAACCACATTTCATATCAAACAACATCTCCAACACGTACTCAATAAAGATTGTGTTTTACCTCTTTATTTATCAGGTAGCTTCAGATAAGTTCTGTATATACTGTCAATGGTTTATTGAAGGGCACTTAGACAGATACAATTGGTTATAATTGTGAAAATTAACAACACTTTAATGTTTTACCTATTTGACAATGTATTAAAAAATCATATTGAGGCCACATTTGTCCCAAACAAGACAATATTCTCAAGAACATCAAAACTCACTATTATATCACATGTTGAAAAAGGAAAGTAAAACCATTTTTTCTGAGAGATTTTTTTCCCTCAGGTTTTAAGATAGGACACATGAAAAATATGTGATGTTGGAAAATTTTCTTTTACACCAAAATACCAAAGGGATATATTATTTGGACTTGGACTGATATGTTTTAATTGAGATTAATTAATTACAGAATCAAAATTTAAATGACACATTTAATCATGCTTTACTATTTAACTCCAACACAGAAGATTTTGCTGTGCACCTGGAAAAAGTTCATTTTAGTTCTGAGCATAAAAATCTAACTAATGTGTTCGGTGTTGTATCCTGTTATTTCATGAAATGAAATGTTTTATATAATTTCTGTTGCCTGTGCTCGGTTAGTGTAGTAAAGGCATTGAAGGCTTTGGTGTTATAATGCACAATTGCTCATATCATATCAATTTGTTTGCAGTGTAAACAGATGTAAGTTTTTTTATTTAGTTGATTATTCATCCACCAAAATGTGTGAATTTAAAAAAAAAAAGTTTTTGTTACAAATACAGAGATATATTTAATATGTGATTCTTAAAAGCCCTTAATCACTTGGATGAACCTTTTTAACCAAGTCCCACCACTAAAAACAATTTATTATATTCATCCTGATTTTAACAAGCAATTTGTCATGGTACACGTTAAATTTCTTGTTATTTAATTATTCTGACACTGTGTCTGGTTTCTGGCTCCTTGAATTCCCCGCCTCATGTTTGATTGGTGCTCCCCGCCTTGATTGGTGCCTGAGTGTGATTGTTGTCACCTGGTGATAGTGGTTTATATTGGGCGTCTCCTGTATGTTCTGGTGGTTAGTTCGTCCTGTGTTGTTGCTTTCTAGTATCTGGATCTCCTAGGTTTTTTCTGTTTTGTTTTTTTTCTTATATTGCAGTAAATTTGTCCTGTTACACCGGCCTGCGGTGGCTTGAACCTTGAGCAACTCTCCAGCAAATTATGAGACCATCAAAGTAAAAATATGGGGGAAAAAAAGGGAATTAGTGTCTGTGCACAGTCTTTGCAGATACTTGTTTTGACTCTCACACTCTTATAGTTGTGTATATAGGGGGCGCTATAGCAGACTCGAACAGTAAATGACAAATAGATTCATAGATATAGCATGAACCACTTAATTTGGCATATTTGAACTATTTTCTAAATTTTTTTCGTTTTGACTCATGATGTATGTAGGAATTTCACCTATAAGGGATATTTTTGCAGATGAGGAGAGAAACCACAATATATGAGCCTGTTAGTGTAAAAATATGTTTATCTGAAGTTGATTTGATGCACATGTTGGTGTGTATGATCAGCTATAAACAAAAGTGAATCTCTACCTCTTGTTCCAATAAAAGCCAGATTCCATCTGCATGTTTTGGCCATTTTGGACCCTCATTCCTTAAAAAAAAGAGATAATTTCATGCAGCAGTTTGGTCCACAAATGATTGATCTTCTGTCAGAGTTAAATCTGCATCAGAGGCGTCTCCATGCTGTCCACTGTTCATACAAATATGTTGAACAGAAACCGCATAGGGACTATCGGGTACATCCTTTCTTTAATACAGTAAGCCCATTCATCCCCATTCTTGTTATTCTATGAGGTTTAATCCCATTTGTGAAAATTAGGTTTTGATCTCCCTGGTGTGTATGGTCCTGCAGCTCAGTAGGAGAGATGGAGAGAGAGAGAAACTGTCTGTGAAAGCTCAAGTGATTGCTAGAGTCATTCATTTTTAGGATTCTGGCACGCTCGCTGCGAGGATGTGGCAGCTCCTGCTGTGACGCATTTACTTAACTGGAGTCCATCAGAACACAACTGCAACATATAATGAGTGTAAAGCGTCACAGGATAATGGGAGATTTAATGATTTGTGCAGAAAAGGGAGGACACAACGTTGAATGACAATGCAGTGGACTGTTGACATGTCCAGGATGTGTTCTTTGAAAACTAATGTTAAATCTATTTATTGTCATTCGCATAGACTGAGCGTTTTGCTTCACATTTTCTGGTGATTGCAAAATTGGGTTATTACAAACTAATGTTACTGTGGCTAAGTTTAAGTCCCCGACTCCCAGAGCTGTGGACTATGTTTGATTTTCCAAACCGCCCACTCACAAGAACATACAAAAGCAGGAACCTTCAAGAATAGAAACAATGGTCCATTTGTGTCTGTTCTAGTTTCTAGAAAGTGTCTAATTGTGGTTTTCTTTGACATTTGTATATTTAATTTGGACATCTTGGTGCATTGAAAAAAAGTGGGGTCTCGGACCCCAGTTTGGAAAGGACTGCTTATAGCTACTGAGGTCAGTATTTACTGGCAGAATTGACAAAAGTACTCATGTAAGTATAAGTATTAAGTAAAAGTCATTTACTCAAGTAAAACTAAAAAAGTACAGATTCTGAAAGATACTCGATTATTAAATACTCCAAATATTTTTTGGTATTTTTCTTGTGTTGCTGGTTGTAGGGTAATACACATAGATATGTATGCACATACATACACATAATTATTTTTCTTATAATATTTGTCCCTACAAAAGAGCAGCTTAATAATTAATACTGACATATCATGATTCAACTTGAACCCAACCTTTGCTTCATTATCTAACATAATTCTACATTATTTTATTTAACTCAAGTGTAAATTGTTGCTCATTCAAGCCGTCACTTTATGATGTAACGTTAGACTTAAAGTGACGAGCCTTTCTGCACATAGAGCAGAACTTTTACCAGTTACTGACCCTTTTTAAACGTTATTGTAATCTTCACCTGAAGAGTAAAGAATCCGAACACTTCCTCCCTCTCTGCTGAATTCTTATACAATAAAAATTCCTGTTTTTAAGGCTCAACATAATTCAGGCCTTTTGTTGATTCTGTGAGCGACAGCTTACGCTCGAGCGCAGACTGGTGAGAAACTTCAGCCCGACTACATCTGCACTCATAAAGATGGACCCACTTGGAATGTGCTAGTAAAGCGGAGCAGAGCAGCGTCTCTGTGTGAATGTGTTTAGATTCAGTGTCATTTGAGTGCATTAGTTAGAATGTAAACACGCGCCGCAGACATTTACCGAAACCAGTCTGCGCACTTACACGAGAGGCAAACAGGCTGCGTGCAAACTGCTTCAATCTGTTGATTCGAGCGAAAGTTTTTTTTTTTTTTTGGGTTCTCTTAAATTGGGCCGGCTGCAGTGCACCCTAGTCGTCATGTTCTCGAGGCTTTGGACAGACAGCTCCAGGAACTTTCAAACAAAGCTGGTCAAATCCATCATATCAAAACCGTTTTAGGTTTTATTCGAGCCTCTGGTATCTCTCATCTCTTTTGGAACATGACAGTAATTACAGCCATCAAGGTGCTTGTCTGGAGCCGTCAGCCAGGAGCGTAGAGACTGCTTCTCCTCAGCCGGTACTGCTCGAGACGCCTGACATCACTGCCACGTTTGTTTTAACAGACTCTCAAGTATGTAATGGCGATAATCGCAGACAAGCCAGATTTATTCCAAATTGTCGCCCTGGTCTAATTCATACATTAAGTTAACAGTTACTGGGAGGATAATCTTATAAACAAGGTGAAGTATTAGCCAGAGGAAAGAATGTGTGGATAAACTTGGACAAGAAGGGAGTTCTCCCTCTCCGTCTGAGACCGTATCAGTGATACATGGGATGACATTAAAGGGGCACTGAATTTTTACGTCAGGTTGACTTTATTGGACAGAAGGAGTGGTTCACTCCGTGAGAAAATAGTCATATAACATCAACTGTAACTCAAAGCTTCAGAAGATAGCTCCGATGATTTCATTGAGGTCTATTTGGTTGGGGCTCAAAGATTTTTTCTTTTCTTTTTTTTTTTTTTTTTAATGAAAGTTTGTTTCACAAACTGGTTTTAGTTTTCGCAATAATTGATGTTCAAGGGGAAGAAAACCTAAGATAAAAGACACATTTCAGCTGCATTAGCAGAAATATACAAGGGCTTTAAAGACTGACTGGGGGATTAAAATGTAAAAACTTTGGCCTCAGTTTGAGTTTTAGAAAATGGAAAGTCACTTTTGAGGCTTTTGATGTCAGCATATACAAGTCTATGGGCACTAGTACAGTTTGATATACAGTCTGAAGGGCAACGTTTCCTTCCAAGGCGCCAGCGTATTTGGGCATGTGCGTGTTCGCTTTTTCTCTTTAAACGGCTAACAGGCTGCACACAGAATCCAGTGCATGGTTAGAAGTGGTCATTTTGGAAGATAACCCAAATGTATCCAATCTTAATTTATTTTTATGATCACAGACATGCACACAATTTGCTCCATATCGTGAGAGTGGATTTACCCAGCACAGTAGTGAAAGTGACAGCCAGGACTACAATTTAGTAATGAATACATTACTACTCACCTGCCACCTGTCATTGCGTAAACAGGGCCTAATGCTTGCAAAAACCTCATTTCAATAGCCGAACGTCATGTCACTCATGGTTGTATTCCTCAGTAGGCACCCTTAAAATGCAATATTTTTGTGTGAGCTTGGAGTTTAGCTTCATACAAGACCTTGGAAAACCATAATACTTTGCACCTTAAACTTAAAAGTAAAACGACACCATTCACTTGCAAGTTGCTCTAAAACACAATCGGTTAGTGTTTCTTTAAGGCATTAAACCTTCAATACAGTGCTTCATATTTACAGATCAACACACTGGGTTGCACTCTGGACAAGTTGCTCAAACACCACTGTATTTTCCAGTTTATGATTTATGCTGGATAAGATTTTTAGGGTAGATACAATTACAATTATTTGTGGCCCTGACTGAAAAACATTCTATCCCACAGGCCAACTGGGACTTTACATGGTTTGATTCTAATATGAATGGATTGATCTGCTTCATTGCAACATTATCGTGAGGGAAGAAAAGTAAGTGCTCTCTCAGACCAGTGTTTCCAGGAAGATTTCAAAAGTGACGACAGAACCAAATTGATAGCGTGGGGATTGCAGTTTTTCAGGAGGAGATCTGCCGGGTAGGTTGGACGTTCCCATGTCAGACTGCTGGACACTCAGCAAAGGCCTGCTGGAGGTTAAGTACCTTGCTCAAGGGCACCCTGATGGTTGCACTGCAGGCAAGACAAAGCATCAATCACTGGCTTTCCACTTCCACATTTTCTGAGCAAGTCCAGAGTTTTGAGCTGGCACCCATCCAGCTAAAATTCATTGCTGATATACAGTAGTATGGGTAAAAATTTATGGTTATTTTGCTTTATGGTTGGATCACGTTACATGAGTAAGCTGCACAGACACAAATGGAAACACAAATTTTCTTACAGATGCAGTAATGTCGGTGTGATTGATGTCATTATTTAAATCTCGTCAACATCCAGATCTTATCATCAATAAGAAACTATATTAGATTATAAATAAGCTGTTTAAAGGGAGCAAGATTTTTTTTTTTTTTTATTTATACCAAAGAGACTTTGCACAAAAAAGTGGTGAAAAACAACAGAAGTCACTTTTTCGCAATTATTAGTTTTGAAAAATCTCTACACAGAAAATGTTTCTCACTAAATTCTGGTAAACGGAGGAGGAGTCCTATACTATCCTCATTTTTACTAATTCTACGAACTGCACAAACACTACACAAACAACCCCAATCTGTATTTGCCAAAAATATGCTTATGTCACATGGTCTGCACTTCAATTCGAGTAAAACTGACACTATTAACTACATTTATTTACTGTTCTCATTTTATCCACAGTTTTAGTGAGATTAACAGACATTTGACATCTCTGAGACCTGGAACTGAACAGATAACAGGCTGCTGCTATGAACATAAGTACATTAGCATGAGTGTATTCAAGATTTCCTTGAAAGTGCATTAGATGTGAACATTTACATAACATGTATGAATGACAATGAAGCTATATCTATCGATTGGTCTATTTGAAATGTCTCACAACTGACTGGGTGTCAGAAGTGTTATATATTAATTTGAATAACACATTATGTTGTGTACTGGCACAAAATTGATATATGTCCTTTTACAAGAACTCTGCAGGTATTTTCTCCTATTTAGATGAATATTCAAGCCTCAAATTGTAAAGATATGTTCAAGCATAGAGCTTTATTTTCTTGTATTTGAATTACGTGTAAGAGATTAAGGAAATAGAAAGAAACTGCACACACACACACACACACACACACACACACACACACACACACACACACACACACACAGAAAAAAAGGAAAACTTTTAGATGGATGTCCCGTTGATGGATTCTAAAAATCTTTTTTTTTTTTTAAGTAGGATACTTAGTTTAGGTGATAAATGCAGCTTTGTTGGTAACAGCAGGGCAGAAAACACAGCCGTGCAGGACTTGGCAGCAGTTCTCCACAATGTTCCAGGAGTGGTGAACTGTGCTCCAGTTTCATGCTTGTTTGACAATGTTGTCATCCTTTTTTCCTCTTAAATATGAAACACTAAACACATGTATAAAAATTTATTCCACTTTAACAGCCATTAAACGAAAAGACAAATTATTTTTCAGCATTAAAAGCGCTGACTGATTTGCAGCCCTCATTACTTAGGTGTTACTCGATTAGGTTTCACGGTATTATGTCTAATGATGTCAACTTTTCCCTCATGCGCGAATGTGGCTCCACCGCATATTCATTCAAAGGAAAATGGCATCGCTAAATCAAGCATAAACTCTTTATATAATCCTCCAATAAAACACAGACTCAGATAGAGAGAGAAAAAAAAAGTCACCTCTGGAGACAGAAATGTGCATAACATCAACAATCTGCAGTGAAATGTGAAATGAAGAAAGTGACCTCTAGTCCCGCTGCTCCTGCCCCAATCCCATTCATCAGCTCCCAGTCTCCACTAAAAGCAGGCTTTACAGCCAGTTGGCGCTCGAACTCTAAAATATGTTCGACTGGATGGACACAAGTGTCGATGAGGTGGTATTTCTCAGGCCCCTTGTCTTTCCGTTATCGCAGGATGTGGAGTTGGGAAGAGCGAGGGAGCAGAGTGGGGAGGACTGGAGCCCTAAAGCATGATTTACTTGACCTCGCAGCGCTGGAACTCGCAGCCAGAGCCTCATTAATTCCCAGGGTCACCCTGTTCGGACATAAATTGGTTAAAAATCTGAACGCGTGGACGACTTCCAGACATGCACCAAGAATTATGAAATCTCTGGCCTTAAACCAACCTCCCCAAAAAATCTCCACGTACCCACTCCGCAAGCAAAGCGTTTTCAAATCGCAGGGTGTAAATCACACTGCCTGCTCGGAGAAGTCGTCTAATCCAGATCGAAGGGAGGAGGCCGATGGAACGTTTTGTGCTTATTAGGCAGCAAATATGGCGTTGTTTTATGTGATTATCAACAGTGAATGATTTTTTCACTCCCATCCATTCTGGAGCCTTGGCCTGTCTTTTGTTTGAGAAAAAAAAAAAAGGAACTGGAGCAACAGCAGGACTCTGAGAGGGAAGCCCAATAAATTACACTAATGCACACATTTAAAGGGGCTCATATTCCCTCTGGCCTGTTATCAAGACTACTCCAGTGAGAATGTAAACTACCTCTTTCTGTCCCCCTCCCCAGGCCCAATATTTAATGTTATCATCCTTTAAAACAACTCAACTGTTTACTTTATCGCAAATAAAGGGCAGATTATTTCAACTTTTTCTCACTATTTCATGTTGGCCCCAGATTAGTCAGGCAAATAGTTGTCTAATGGTGCTGCTGGGCTCATTAATTTAACCAGATAGATCCAGAGTAGTGTAAACAGAGTGAAGTCAGGGCTGGTGAATCACACCTTGGGTTTATGGAGGCCGGCAGAGGGGGAGGACGCTGTGTCGGAGCCCACACAAGGAAAGTTGTGTCAAGGAAAAACAAGCGTAATCCTTCTGATAAAAGCAGGATTGTTTCAGCGTTTATTTGGACATGCGGTGCCTGGTTGAGGTTAGACCCTAATGAGACAGCAGCCTCTCCGGCATGGATTCATCACCGCCGGATCGGGGTTATCACCCTCTGCCGTGCCCCACTACTTTTAATCAGGCTCCTCTCTGGTCACTCCCTATCAGCAGCAGTCCATCTCTGGAGCCGTCGGCATCCATCAGGAGCCGCAGACGGGCCCGGAGAGCACGGCTGAGGAGTGCATTAGTAAATTATTGCTCTGTGGTTTAGCTTTAGTGTCTATCATGTCGCAGAGCACATGTGTGTGTGAAAGCAGACCCACACACACATACACACGAGCATGTATGTGCATTCACTTGCTCCAGACATTTATTTATGGGGGAAAATGATAGAGATGAGACGTTGAAGTCGCACACTTTGCAAAACGTTGCAAGTCACAAACACACAAAGGCTACACCTGAAGGGCAGTATTAAAACAGAAAGACAAAACTTTTACGGTAAAACCCCAGAATAAATCTGCTTATTGTAGGAATACTGTCGCCTGAAAACCAAACAAACAATCGTGAAAACGTCAGACTCCAAACAGACTTATCTTCTGCCCTCGCACGGCCACAGTGCATGCTTGTGTGATTAGTTTAAATTGGAAGGTGATTTAGTGTTGTTGGTGTTACTCACAGCCGTGACACGACCCTCTCCCACCTCATCAGCGTGGCCCCACAGCCCCGAACAAGCACATTAAAGTCGCCAGTGCTCTCCATCATGTTCGGAGGCGATCAGACGACACTGTGCTGCAGCTTCTTCCATCACACAGAGCCGCATCTTTGTTAGAATAAATGAAGAGTTTCTTTTTTTTTTTTTCCTCCCCTCTCTCTTTTCTACCTCCGGTCAAGTAAAATACACAAATCTCAGAGTCTGAGAGGAGGCATTAAATCACTCATTGTTGATGTTTAGACCAGTTAAGTCAATAATCCCCTTCTTGCCACAGTGATAAGTGATACAGCAGGGAGACTCTCTACCATTACTTCTCTTTGGGAGTTTGAATTTTGCTTATTGCAAAAACATCAGTCAGACCATGTGTTCTGAATAATTGGTCCAGAGGGAGAAATACCCTTGGAAGTGGAAGAACAATGTAGCAAATTGGGTTTCCCCTCCCTTTTTTACCCTTTCTTTTCTTTTTTTTTTTTTTGTAGCACATTTAATGGTCACATGTATTAGTGTTAACAGAGGTGTCTGGAAAAGATTCACTCATTTAAAAAGCTAATAATCACACTGAAATATCTGCTTTTCTGTGTTTGCATGTTCTCCCTGTGCATGGTTTTCTTCTCCAGTTCAAAATCATGCATTTCAGGTAACTTGGTGACTCTAGATCGTCTGTAGTTGTGAACGTGTATGTTTGTGACTGTCTCTCTGTGATGGAAAAATAATCTGTCCAGTGTGTTGAATGTTTTCACTCCACCATCCTGAATTGAAATAAATGGTAAATTAGACAGATGAAAGCATCCAAGCACAAAAATATACATTGTGAAGCGCTTGTGAAAATACACAGCAGTTTATTTTTTTTTGTTTTTGTTACTTTTCATGTCTATATATTTCTATCTACTTTTTTTTTTTTTGAAAAGTCAATAATTTGATCCCCAAAATAAATGAATCAAAAACAATGAGAATCAATTAATTCAAAGAATGAGTTCACTTTCAAATCACTTTGACTTTTTTTTTTTAATATAATATTTTAAAAATCAATTATATTAGAGAACTCATTATCATTCACACGTCTTAACAGGAGTGTTTTTGAAAGAATCTAGAGAGAAATATGTGAGTAATGAGTTGCATTGCACTGTGTATGTACATTTTTAAAAGTCTTAAATGTTCTCTCAAAGTATTTTTAAGCATTTCAACTCAGGCACTTTAAACTGTTGATTTATATACTATCATCTTTGATATTGCATTGTTTGGTTGGTGGTGGGCTAATTCAAAATTGAAGTTGACAATTAATTTAATTCATTACAACCTTCAAGCCTGCATCTGTTGGAAAACCAGTGTGGAGTTTGCATGTTCTCCCTGTTTGTGCATGTGCTTTTTTTCAGCCACTCTAACAAATATATTTGCAGAAAGAGAAAATAAATTACTGAGCTTTCACAGTGCTGCAGTGGTTAGCTCTTTTGCCCCGTGGTGAAAAATCCATGGTTTGAGTTCAGGTTGGACTTTCCGAGTGGAGATTGCATATTCTCCCCATGCATATGGGTGTTTTCTCTGATTTGCTTTGGTTTTACCTCAACTGATACTTGAGTCTTTATTGAAAAGATTACTTTTACGCTTGTCTTAGTATTTTTACATCGTACATGTGACTACAAAGTAACTGACTCAACAGTAGTTGTGCTTGCTTTCAGATTTTAATGGAAAGTGCTTTTTCCACCTTAATAACTGGGTCACTTGTTTTAGTCAGTAAATGTAATATTTTAAGAAACAAGTAGTCAGAGATCTTTCTTTAAGGAATTTGAATATTTGTCAAATAAGATTTGGTTCCATTCACTGTAAAATATAGTCCCATGATGACATTATTAAGTCATTCACTGTTGGATGAGAAATAATGACAGAAATTCCACAATAAGCCTGCTTTATCTTTAGATGAAATAGCACCACTGCAGTTTCCTCTATAATTACAGGCTCGTGTGGCCTCCGCTGCCAATTGCCGAGGAGTCCTGCATCCCATCACGGGTTGAAATGGAAGCCAGATGTCTCCCTGTCTGTTTAAGGCTCATAATCAATAGCCTCACTCTGCTCAGCTCTGACTTTCTCTTCCTCTCTGACAGCTTGTTATGAGAGGATCAGTGAAGGAATGGTGTGGCTGCTCTGCAAACAAGAACAAGTGTGTCGAGAGTGAGATTAACTAATTGGGTTTTTGTTTGCCGGGGCTGCGGGGGGCGTAGCGAGGGGGGGTCGTAGCAAGGGGAAGCGAAGCGATCCCTCCCTGAAGCCTCCACAAGCTACATGACACTGCAGATTGCTCCTCCGGCTCCCAGACACTGAATCCAAGAGTGATGGAGGGAAGGGGATTCCCATGAAAAAAAAAGAGAAAAATCTGTCCAAATAAATAACCTGAAGTGGCACTCTAAGCGACGCAGTGCATCTCCATTTCCTGTGACAGTTTCCTGCCGTCAGACGGCATCACTTTATATCTCAATCCACGAGCTGGTGCCAGGGGAGACATTACGAATCGACCCACTTTTTTCTGTTCCAGCGTGAGGGGAAGTGGAGGGTATGTATACAGCACCGGGTTACTGCAGGAAGAGGCAGAGGTGTGGCGATTGGAGAGCGCGGGTCGCGACCTCCAACTTATAATGATCAACTGATGGATGTAGAGAGCTCGAGGTCAACTGTGGGACGAGCTGAGGAAAGAGGGCTCGCCGGCAGTAATGTGTCAGCGAAGATGTCTGAGTCAACTACTGCCGTGTGGAAAACATATAACAGAACTTTATCTAACGGATTACATTAAGAAGCTTTTATGCTAAACTTCACTCAAGACCAGAGAATTACATTTTCCAGACAAAAATCATGAAAAGAAATATGACTGTGGAGGGCTGAGCGTCTAACTGAGGTCCATTTTGGTCAAGATCAACATTTTCAATTAAAAACTTTACCGTCTTCACCTTGAATTTGAATTAAAAGTCTAAAAAGTCTATCATTACAAGTATTTGCGAGCCAACACAGTGAAAACAGATAAAGGTATAAAGTTTGCTGACAAGTACATCTGAAAAACAAGGACCTGCCAAAATATAAGCAAAGCAAATGTATTGCTTATATCCCATAGTCATTTTTGTTTGATACATATTTCACAGTGATCTCATACCGGGTTGTACAATGCCCATTTCTGCTCTTGAAGGAATCCTTTAAAAGCAACATAGCATGCATTACTATTAAAATGCAACTGCAGAAAAGCAGAATAAAAGGCAGTCAAACAAAATCTGTTGGGTTAAACGTTTGAACACGTAATGCAACAAAGCATCTTTAAATTATGCTGAATATTGAGCTCTGTTGTCCTGCACTTGTTAGTAAAGGTTCCGGTGTGAGTTCCAGTCTGGGCTAAGGGTTTTTTTTTCTTTTTTTTCTTTGGTACAAAAACATGGATTTGAGGATAACTTGCATTTAAAATGTCCTGTTGGTGTAACACAAGGCATGGACTCCATTTATGTCCTTACTATTTTTAAACATTAAATATTGTTTATATATGTCACAATGCATGTTGAAAATATTGTGAATAAAACATGTTGGGTGTGGCTCTGCATCAATTGTTGAAATGGGATGTTTTCCTTCAACTTTAGTCAGACACAGAACCATGAACAGCTCTCAATGGAGGCCGAGCACCTTGCACTGCAGCTGGTGTGTGTGTGTGTGTGTGAAGGCCATTGACAGCGCCAAGGCAGTGGAAAAAAATGCTCTATATT
>OMNM01005141.1:16662-26810 GCA_900302745.1 Parablennius parvicornis | reverse complement strand
AAAAATTACATTCTCAATAGCAGTGATTGGTCAGTTTTCAGTGGGTGGAGGAGAAGGAGAAGGAGAAGGAGAGAGAGAGAGAGAGAGAGAGAGAGAGAGAGAAGATAAGAGCTCTGGTTAGTTGGGAGTCAGTAGGATCTGCCTTTATATGGCTGTTCTATTCCTACTGCTTTTCCTCTTGGGACCCAATGCAATTGTGAGCCACTGTACAATGAATACCAGAGTACTTAGTTGGCTTCACCCTCTTATCATCTATATTATAAACATGCAAACTTTACATAAGAATACATCCTTCTAAGTGAATAAAATTACCAGTTTGTGATGTTCTCTGTCAACAAGCCACATTTTTTATTATGAAAAAAAAAAAAAAAAACTTGAAATGTGACTGGAACCCAAATGCATCATCAAACTGACAAGCTCAGATGATTCTTCACTTCATTCTGTGAACCTCTCTTCTCTTTGCAATGCAATCGTCTGGTAACAGAATAGAAAAAACTCTTGGCTCTACCTTTTTAATCCTCTCCCTCTATTCGGGGAACGACCAAATCAGGGCGACCTTGTGTTGGACATCGGAAAAATGAGGATTTGTTTCACTTGAAAAGATTGCTGTTATCTCTCTCCTGTTCTTCATATACTTGGATTTCTGTTGAATTGTGGTTCCATGTTGTTTGGCAGATTGTTTTTATGTTATAAAATGATCCAAAGGCAAGTTTCGGGGAGTGTGATGTGCTCTTGTGCCTATTTGCAGGCCAACTATAAATAGTGCAGGACCTACGCATGCTCATGTTTGATTGGAAATTGCAGCGCTCTAAGTCAGTGCTGTGGGGTATCTGTCAAAGGAGGGAATGAAAGTCCTGGATGGTGAGTTAACTCTAACTCTGGAAAGTAGACTATTGTTGAGCTTTTATTACATCCAGACAGAGCATCCATTCTGATGTTTGTCTGTCTGTATGAGACAAGAGAAAAGTCAAAGTAGCCACATCTCTTTTTGTAATCTGTTAAAATGAGTGTTCTTTTGTTATTGTTTCCTACTCTAGTGATAAAACTGAATTTCTGTGACTCTTTTTCATCCCTCAGCTCAGTTTTCAATTTTTTTTTTCAAAGAAAGTCCATCAGAGAGTGACAACAAGACTTCTGCTTTTTTTTTCTTGGAGAACCTTTCAACAAATCTTTTCTCTGGTGGAAAATGGATTCAAGAAGGACGGCACCACGTCCCTCTCTTGGGAATGGAAGAACCAGCAATGGGACTAATGGCAATGGGAATAACCGGCCCGGTGGCTGCAGCTACCTCTCCAACGTGAGGCCAGAAACCAGGTGCAGTTCCTCCCTCTCGCTTTCTGTTGGACGTCTTGAACCACAACTGCATGTTGAGCAGCATTTCGAAAAACATTTTCTGAAAGTGTATCACTGGTATGTTTCTTTGTTTGGTGCCATGGTCACCAGAGTTTAAAGTTACTCTATTTTTAAAAAAAAAATCACACATCATACCTCCCTTAAAAAGTGTCCCTTCTGGACAGAGAAAAACCTAATACGTGAAAATCAGACCTTTAACACTCATTTTAACTCGTTTCCAACCCTGTTTTCTAAATCGATCACCAAAGCAGATGACAAACAAAATGGAATTTGTTAGTCAAATAAAAATATTGAAAATATCAACACTTGACCAATTCAGCCCGAACAGAAGCCAGACTTTCTCCTAGAAAGAGTCTTCAAGCCACCAGAATCGTCCTAACTGTTGTGAAACTGATCATTGATCGTTTTTCCAGTGTGAGTCCAGATCAAGTGCACAAACAGTTTGTTGCCTCGGGAATCTTCAGGGAGTTTCTGTGACACTGAGATGACAACAAACCCGAGGATGTTCCACAAGATTTAAATGAAAATACGTGTTTTTATGAGTGTGATGACAAATTTCCTTCAGAAAAGTTTTGACAACATGTTAAAGGTGAACATCCACACCTAAAACTGGCTCCTACAGTTTTCATTTTTCCTGTGTGGATTCTGAGAGAGGAACTTTAAATAAACTCCTGATTAGGAGGAGAATCTCAGTTATGCATCATGGCCTCCTTTTCATACTGAGCTTGAACAACAGCTTCTGTATGGAAAGAGTTGTGCATGGAACAAGTGGCGTTGTCCTTCAGATCCACCTCCACAATTATGTGTAGTGATAGATGGATCTTATTGAGATCACAGAACTGACTTCCTTAAAGGCACATGCACAGAGGAAATCCATCACCAGAGAGTTTCCCATTGTTGTCAAGAGAAACTTGAAGTTAGGATTTGTTGTCTGTTGGTGTTTAAGCTTAGAGAAGCATATAGTTCCAAGTGTTAATGAATTCCATTACCATCTGCTCCGACCAATAAACAAAATAATAGACACCAAATTGAATTTCTTTCACTTTATGTATAAATCTGATATTTTTTATTCATTCACTTTGGGTTGGTTTTGAATTTTATGCGCATGAGCGGCACTATCAAGTCTATCAGCAATAGGTCATAAATAATGAGAATAATATTCTAAAATGTGACTGTTTTTAGCTCTGGTGTCCTGATTTGTTTGCTTAATCATTAGTGAAAGTCAAGGAAGCGTAACTGAATCATTAAATTGTGCACTGACCCAACAGTTAAATGGACGTCAACACCAGACATGGATCAACTACACACACAATGTGCATCGTGCGCTTATAGTTTGCATGGAAAAGTTAACATTTAATATCACAGTCTCCCTATGCAATTCCACAGGCTACAATGGTTCAATATTCTTGAGCCATTGTACATTTAAGTTCTGTAATTAATGTCAAATGAACAATGAGACCTTTCAAGCGAAGAGTGCTTGTTCACACTCAACTTCAGAATGAACGATCACAAGAAATACTACAAAAGAAGAAATACAACATTTTGTCTTTGAAAGTGGACTGAGACAGGAATGTGTGATCTTCTTTTTGTTGCCACAAGTTGGACTCAAACTCTAACATTATTTTATTTTTTTTTATGACGCAGTGGTTGACACATTATGAATCTGTTTTTGTTCAAGACAATATTCTATTCATATGTCATAAACTCTCATCATTATGAATCTTGAAGTTTTATGAAAGTTTTCCTCACCATTATTTTGTCTATTATTAAAAACATCAACATTCCTGCCAAATGTTTTTCCCATTGTTGTCAAGAGAAGTTTGAAGTTTGAAAGTTAGGATTTGTTGTCTGTTGGTGTTTAAGCTTAGAGAAGCATATAGTTCCAAGCGTTCCAATGTTTTTACTCTTGAGTCTGAAAACTACTAAATAATCAAGTCTGTCCTGTATAATTGAAGATTGTGGGTTTTCACAGGAGCACGCTCTGCAGTGTGATGGCACAATTAACTGAAGAGACGCAACCCTCCTTTGAAACTACCCTGAAGTCAAAAGCTGTGTCGGAAAACTGCACTGTGAAGTTCTCCTGTGTGGTGACAGGTAAACACTGCATCACAGGCGATGCATGGAGAGAGACTTAGTAAGGACTGCGTTAAAATAATACTGGCACAATCTAGAAAATTACAATAGAAGTTATTTTTTTGACAGAATTTCATTCAAACAGTGAAATGTCCAAATGTCTGAGATCAACATATAAAGACTATATATATAATAAAACAATCTCAAGACTTTTATTATTTACATTATTTTTTAAAAATGACGTAAGTATTGGAATATTTCATATAACCAGATAATTTTCCACATTTCAAACTGGAAGTCGACTACAATTTCTAAGGATGGTTCTTTGTTTTCTCCTTCCCTCCTTCCCTCCTTCCCTCCCTCCCTTCTTCCTTCCTTCCTTCCCTCCTTCCTTCCCTCCTTCCCTTCTTACTTCCCTCCTTCCCTCCTTACCTCCTTCCTGCCTTCCTTCCTTCCTGCTCATTCTAGGATACCCTGCCCCTCAAGTAACGTGGTATAAAGATGACATGCAGTTGGACAGATACTGTGGATTACCTAAATATGAAATATTCCGCAATGGACAAAATCAGTCCCTGCATATTTACAAGTAGGTACATATGGAGTTACTTTTATGAGATTTGACTGTATTAGTTTTAAACTAAATACCGTAGGAAACATCCATCCATCCATCCATTCTCTACCGCTTATCTGGTCGCGGAGGCAGCAGTCTTAGTAGAGATGCCCAGACTTCCCTCGCCCCAGACACTTCCTCCAGTTCCTCCAGAACCCCAAGGCATTCCCAGGCCAGCTAAGAGACATAGTCCCTCCAGCGTGTCCTAGGTCTGCCCCGAGGCCTCCTGCCAGAGGGACATGCCCGGAACACCTCGATGGGGAGGCGTCCGGGAGGCATCCGAAACAGATGCCCGAGCCACCTCAGCTGGCTCCTCTCAATGTGGAGGAGCAGCGGCTCTACCCCGAGCTCCTCCCTGGTGACTGAGCTCCTCACCCTATCTCTGAGGGTGCGCCCAGCCACTCTACGGAGGAAACTCATTTCAGCCGCTTGCATCCGGGATCTCCTTCTTTTGGTCATGTCCCAGAGCTCATGACCATAGGTGAGGGTAGGAACGAAGATCGACTGGTAAATTGAGAGCTTCGTCTTCCTGCTCAGCTCCTTCTTCACCACAACGGACCGATACAACGTCCGCACGACTGCAGACGCTGCACCGATCTGCCTGTCCATCTCACGCTCCATCTTCCCCTCACTCGTGAACAAGACCCCGAGATACTTGAACTCCTCCACTTGGGGCAAGGCAACTCCACCGACCCGAAGGGGGCAAGCCACCTCTTTCCGGTCGAGAACCATGGCCTCAGATTTAGAGGTGCTGATCCTCATCCCAGTTGCTTCACACTTGGCTGCGAACTGTGCCAGTGCACGCTGAAGGTCTTGGTTCAATGAAGCCAACAGAACCACATCATCTGCAAAAAGCAGAGATGAGATCCCGTGGTCCCCAAACCAGACCCCCTCCAGTCCCTGGTTGTGCCTAGAAATTCTGTCCATGAAGATAATGAACAGAACCGGTGACAGAAGACAGCATTGCCGGAGGCCAACATGCACTGGGAACAGGTCCGACTTACTGCCGGCAATGCGAACCAAACTCCTGCTCCGGGTGTACAGAGACCGGACAGCCCTCAACAAAGGGTCCCGGACTCCATATTCCCAGAGCACCCTCCACAGGACGTCCCTGTAGGAAACATCGACGAGTAAACTGATTAGTAACTGCTAGATAATGTCTTTAATATACATTGTGCTTTAAAAACAATGTATTTTTAAAAAGAATCTGGCTGTCAAACAGAGTTGTTTCCGTGATCAGTTGAGTTTTATTGCCTTTTGGACATTTTCTTGATTCACTGCTTTCTACTTTGCAGTTGCACTGTGGAGGACGCTGCTATATACCAAGCATCAGCCATCAACTGTAAAGGGATCGTGTCTTGCTCTGGGGTTCTGGAGGTGGGCGACATGAACGAGTTCAAAATCCACCAGCGTTACTTTGCCAAGCTCAAACAGAAGGCTGAGCACAAACGCAAGGAGGCGGAGGGGAAAGAGAACCAGGAACCGCTACGAACCATCAGCCCAGACCGCACCCAGAGGAAACGCCGCTCCACAATGGAGGCCTTCCTCAGCACGCCAAGCTCCTTGGAGGATGAGAGCAGCGAGGAGAATCATCGGGATTCAGCTGTAGAAACCGAGAGCAGATTACAGGAGACTGCTGTGGAGGAGGTCAAGGAGGAGCCGGTCCCAGTCACTAATGGAGTCGTGTCTGCTTTGACTAATGGACAGGCCATCGAGGATGGTGCCGGCGAGAGCTCAACACATGACTTGACTCAAAAGATTCCCACCATACACCAAGCCAAATCTCCCTTTGTCAAGAAGAAGATCAAGATTTCTAGCAATGCAAAGTTTTCAAGGGGGGATACGAGTAAAGAGAGGGTGTCTACTGACGGAAGAATCAACGATGAAGCTTCAGCCTCAGTAGCTTCGCCCTGCACGGAGACCACACAGCCTAAATGGAGTCTGGAAGAGGCCATGGAAGTACAGAACACTGCTTATTCAACAGTTGAGAATTCAGATTCAAAAGATGTGACAAAAGAACATCAGAAGCCCTCAACACAGGAAAAAGCATTTTCTCGAAGGTCTCTAAAGAGTGAGAGTACAAGTACTGGAGCGACTGTGTCTTCAAAGAAAGAACACAGACTTTCTGCCTCGGTGTCCCAAGATACTGTTGCGCCAACAAGACATGTCATATCAGGAGCTGACGACAAGAAGGCTGCCACACCTGAGAAGAAAGATGGACGTAAAGAGACAAAAGATTGTTTTGAAAAGCAAAGCTCCGCTCCCAGCGTCACCTCCAAACAACCACAGCCGGGGGCCTCAGCACCACTGGTCAGCACAGGAAAGAAGCAAATTCATGCAAAAGACCGTGTCACACATATGGATGTGGATGTGAAGTTAAAAGTCTCTTCTGGTGGGTCTGCAGCACACAGAGACAGAGAGTCAGTGGACAAATCACATGACAGCAGGACTGCTTTGCCTCAGTGTTCAAACACACCGTCTGCAAAGCAAACAAGCCCCCACCACAAAAAGGCGTCTGTTTCTCGGCCAGCACCAAACGAGGTGAGTGAACCTTCCCACATGAGCTCATGGGTGCTTTGTGCTGCCAAGACAGGCCCCATCAGTAACACAAGCATGCTGGAGCTATTTATAGCCATTTACAAGCATGCCCCACTGGGTGACAAGAATTAAATGACGCACATGTTGACAGTTGCAACAGGTATATAGACATGGTGCATTTGATATTGCAAGGTTGAAGGTCTCAAGATGAAATCAGGAACTCGATTTGGTATTAATATTACATGAGCTAAGCAGACTACCGTGTTGGTTAGAGGGTTTGGGAACTCCGCTTACAGCCCCTGATATATTGCAGAGTTAGAATTGACAATCAATACCAATACAACTTCCTCCAGTTCCTCCTCTAAGGGGAACGCTTAAATCTTTTCTAAAACATCTCCTATTGATTTATTAAGGGTGTACAAAAGATAAGGAATAAATTAAGAAAATAAAATCTAATTTTTTTTCCAACAGTAGGAAATTGTTGTTACTGTGAATCTGACAACGCTCCCAATTAAACCGTCAGTCTTTCTACACTGGTTATGCAATTCCCACAACCAGAGCTCCATAGTTAAACACTGACGGCTCTAAGAGCCAAGACAGAAACACTGCATGGCTTGAGCACCACTTAAAATAATTTGCATTCCTTTCTTGCTAGCCATATATGTAAAATAGCAGCCTTGCTTCTTAATAGGCTTCCCTGTGCAGGGCTTTGTGGAGAAACTGCCAATATATTAACATTAATACATTTTAATGATGTGTGATTTCAAGAAAAGAACCATATTTCATAATAAGCTTTGTGGTTATATTTTGATGCACATCTTAATCTTTTAGGATGACACATGAACTATATTATGATAAATAATATCTCATTCATGATACAATGACACGTGACATAGAGAGGCATGGTAGTTTAAAAAGGGTGCAGCTCAACCGCAGACTTTACAGGGAAGTAACACTCATCAGAAATACTTGAATGGGGCACCTCTTAAGAAGTGTGGTACAACGTTTTTCATTATACAAATTTTTTTTTAATATATATTTTAGTGTGGCATTTTAACATCAGTTTGAATAAGGTTCAAATTGATGTTCAATTCAGGACTACCAAACTTTCTTGCTAGGTTTTTGAAGAGGATTTCTCCTCAATTTGCTCATAGTAATGCAAATGCTAACACAATAGATGATGCATCTCATAAGCTTTATCATTTGCGGTCATCTGAATTTGACAACACGAAAATGAGGCAGATTAACTCCTTCAACCTTTCCTCTGGGGCACAAATTACTTTTTCCTCAAAGGTCTTTCCATTTCTTTCTCTGCTTGTTGCTGGATACGCTGTTGCTGTTTTTCAAATTGCATGTGTTTATCCATGTCCAGCATAGCTAGGGATAAAGGAATAAGTATTTACAGCATGGAAACCTCTGCTTGTTTTATGTCCCAAGGTTACGCAGGCCCAGGCAAAGATGAGTAGGAATGATGCACCTGTCAGCCTTGAGATACCAACCGGCCGGCACATGATCGGTTCCAGACACCTACAAGAGACTCCAACAGAGAAGAAAAGCCAGAGACGTGACACCAACACCGCTTCTTTGCACAGTAGCCTTCAAGATACCAGTGATGAGATGAAAGTGGACACGTTGGATAAATCCAGGGAATCAACAGAAAGCCATACGGGCCTTCTGACTCAGCTCCCGCAGCCACCTCTTCAAAGTCCGAGTGGTGGAGGTGGTGCAAATACACAAGTAGATCACATTTTATCCACAGTCCTGCAAAGCCAAGTTGATACAGCTATAAAATCTGACAGAGGGCCTGAAATACATGATAGTGAGAAGGTAGAAGCTAATGGTGGAGGTGAATTATTTGTACCAGCTGACAGCGTGGCTTCAAATGACAAAGTAACTGAGATGGAGACGGAACCTGTCAAAGTTCATGTGGTTGAACACGTAAGAGCAAAGAGGACCAAAGATGAGTGTGATGGGGAGAGTGGTGTAGTCAGTGTGAATGAAAGAAGGAAGAAAGAAACTGAGAAGGATGAACCTACATCCCAGGTGGTGGAGAAAACCAATCCACAGGCTGAGACTCTGAAGTCAGATACAGTTGAAACACCTCCACTCCTACCAAAACCTCCAGGAAACACCAACTCACTGGATCACGTCAAAGGAGTTCAAAAAACTACAACTAAAGTTATTTCTGTGGCTGAACTGTTGAGATCACAAATAAAAGCACTTGAGCCCTCACTGTTGAATTCAGAATCTGTCGTATCAGCAAATTGTCACCCGGTACCGGATCGTTCTGCCACTCCTGCAGAGCCAAGTCAGGATCTGGGAGACGCCGAGAGAAAAAGCAAGTTTGAAGTGAAAAAGCCAAGGCCAGACAGAGAAACTGAGAAAAGCATTGATGATCCACCTCTCACACCCATAAAGGCAACACTTATGGAGGTTTATAATCAGTTAAATATAGCTGATCAAGATCAAAATGAAATTCAAGCACGTGTTCAAGCATTGCAAGAACCTCTGGTGGTCCCACCTATCTCTGCTGTGGACACAGGCCTCACTGTAGGCAACACAGAATCATATAAATATGCCAAAAAATACAATGATGACATCATGGATCTAGGCCAAGAAGCTGACGCACCTTTGATTCTTTCTAAAGACTCTTCTGTCAAACAAAACTCTTCTCTGTTGATATCGAAGGAAGGCAAACTGAACGATGCATTTCAAACTATTTCACATAAACCCGAAACCGTCAGTCACAAATCTGCATCTCCAATCACAGTGACACATACACAGGCTGATATTCAGGAGTCAAATATTATTGTTTCAGGTCAACCTGAAGAACAGCTCATTCAAGGCAAAGATGTCGAATCGATACAAAATATTACAGAAGGACGAAAACTCGACAGCAAACCCGAAAATATGTTTACAGAAATTAATCTGACATCACATTCTGAGCAGAACAAAATGGAAGAATGTTCTATTGTCTCAGGTTTTGTGCAGAACGCGGTGAAGTCTCCCACTGAAGGTGACTTTAGTTCTCTGAGACAAGAGAATAATCATGTGGTTCAGCTGGACAGCTCCGTGGTTGATGAACAAGTGAAGTCTGACTCAGTAACAAACCCAACTCCAGAGCCCAGTCCGTTGCTAAAGAGGAGAGATTGTGTTTCCCCGATTCCCTCTGCTACTCCACAAGAGCTGGCCTCAGGGGCACGGCGGAAAATCTTAACACCCAAGGTCAAACCTGAGGAGCTTCTGGAGGCCGCAAACCAGGGTGACAACCAAACACAGAGAAAGGAAGCGTCTCCACAGAGCAGCAAGCTCTCCACAAGCCCTGTGACCCTTGCTGTAACCCCTGCTGTGACCCCAGCTGTAACCCCTGCTGTGACCCCAGCTGTAACCCCTGCTGTGACCCCAGCTGTAATCCCTGCAGTGACCCCTGCTGTAACCATTGCTGTGACCTCTGCGGCAACCTCTGCGGCGACCTCTGCTGTGACCTCTGCTGCGACCTCTGCTGCGACCTCTGCTGTGTCTCCGAGCCTGTCCCGGCGGTCAGCTTTACTGCAGCCTGCTGCTGGAGGGCAGA
>OMNM01005141.1:3925-16642 GCA_900302745.1 Parablennius parvicornis | reverse complement strand
CCCTGCTGTGACCCCTGCTGTAACCATTGCTGTGACCTCTGCGGCAACCTCTGCGGCGACCTCTGCTGTGACCTCTGCTGCGACCTCTGCTGCGACCTCTGCTGTGTCTCCGAGCCTGTCCCGGCGGTCAGCTTTACTGCAGCCTGCTGCTGGAGGGCAGAGCTCTCCTGTGGACAGACGCTCTCCTCTAGTGAGCAGAAGGAAGACGGCGCCAGAAGTTCAGAGTCCGAGTCCCTCGCGGCCTGATGAGGGTCAGACGGAGCAGAAACCTGCAGAAAAGGACAAACACAACCCGTTCAAAGGTAACGAATGTCAGTAAATGATGCTTCCAGCTGCTCTCCTTTGAGTTGCCGTCTCTACTGTGAGGCACAAAATCAATGTTTTCCTACTGAAGCGCACCCTCTGCTGGTAGTTCCTGTTATTCTAATGACCTGAAAGAAATAATTGACAATCTTCATACAAATATAAGTCAGAGCAAAGGAAGATCCTTGGAGTGGAAACTGACCAACATTTTAATTTCTTCATAAAATCAATGTGTTTTATATGAGGGTTCTTAACCTGGCTCCAGAGAGCTGAAATGCAGCCGTACACAGTCGATGAGTTTCACATTAGCAGTACTGTTGGGGAAAGAGCAGAAGGTGTGCAGGTGTTTCGTGTGTTGAGCTTTCTGGCTGAAGCAATCACACTAATTGCTGATTACTGTTTTTGGTTACATTAGCAATTATCACCATCTCATTTCAGAATCGTGACAGTACAGTCAGGGGGAAATGGAATCTGAAACATTTACACCGGCACTGGAGGCAACTTTTTCCTCCACCTCTCAAAATATAAAATGCATACTAATGACTCTGGGTGTTTGTACTTGTAGTTTTGTCAGTACTATACTAGATTCATATAGACGATATCATGTTCTTGGAGTTGGAGTCACACTTTCCAGGCAATGAAGAAAAAACTGTTTGCTTGTAGTTGTTTTTTTTTATTCAAACGCAACTGGAAATATTCAAGTGACTTTATAGATGATTAAAAAACAAACATGCGGTCTGTGTTTTTTCTCTTCCTCCTCAGCTCCTCAGGTTATCCGTAAGATCCGAGGTGAAAACTTTGCAGATTCCTCTGGACATTTGAAGCTGTGGTGCCAGTTCTTCAATGTTCTGAGCGACTCCACAATCACATGGTACAAAAACGAGGAGGAGCTTGCTCAGCTGAAAAGAAAGTAAGGTCTTAGAGTAACCCTACAGATGTGCTATGTTCCAACAAGTATATATAAATATTTGGAAATACATTAAGACATGAAACTATGTTTGTGTTTTTCAGTGCAGGGGATGAAACTCCGGTGAATCTTGCCATTGTTCAGGCGTCGTGTATAGACTCCGGTGTTTACGGATGCTCCATCACAAACGAATACGGGACAGATTCCACTGACATCCTTCTCAGTGCAGATAGTATGTACTATTCAAAATAAATGTTTCTTTTTCAGCAGATTTTAGAATATATTGGTCTGTAGTTTTGTTCGATCATAACTTGATGTTCTCTGCCTTTTGCCTGCTATTTTACAGTATTAGCAGGACTGTCTTTGCGCGAGGACCTTGGTGGTAAGAAGAGTTTTCAGTGTTTGGACTGTGGTTCTGCCTTTGCTTAGCTCACTACACTTCTGGTATTCTTGTATATGCAGTTGGAGAGGAAATCGAAATGATGCCCCTGATATTCAGCAAAGGCGTGGCTGATTCCGGTGTGTGGGGCAACAAATTATTCGGTCGTATAATGATGAGGGAATCTCATATTGGAGATGGCTGCTCTCACAAAGTCTGGAGGGCGAACGTCATCTATGGTCTGGAGCCGGTGTTCGAGTCCGGTAACACCTGCATCATTAAAGTTCGCAGTCCCATCGCTTATGGAGGCAAACAGGAAAGCTTTCTTGTAGAGAAGAACTTGGACACAGTGAAGCAGGTACATGAGACTGTTTTGATTTTGTGATGTCTTCATTTACATTTAAACATGTCACACATTTACAGAACTGCTGCAACATTAAATTTAGCAGGATTTTATTCCTGCCGCCCCCAGATCACTGTGACACTAATCAAATTAAGATTGAAATAAATGATGTAGGCTGGTGTGATCTTTACTGGATCTTCTTGCATGATTTGCATACAGGAGTGTAAAATCCAGAACTTGGCCCGGGAATACTGTAAAATCTTCTCAGCAGAGGCACGAGTCCTGGAAAACTTTGGGTCTTGTCTTGAGTGAGTACAATCAGTTTATTCTCGATCAAAAGTTCCCAAATGTTTGACTTTCATCTTCAGCACGCAAACTGCCCAGCAGCTCTAAGAATCATTGAGACGTCTGCACACAGGGTTATTCCGGTCTACATGATGTATCGACCAGCAAACACCGTCCCCTACGCCACAGTGGAGACCGACCTGACAGGAGTGTATCAGAAATACTCGGCCCTGGATCACACCGGCAGGATAGACGTGAGGTGTGGATCCGATGTGGAACAGAAGTGCAGCGCCCTGCAGCACTGGATCTTTCAGTGGACCAATGGCAACCTGCTATTCACTCGGCTGGAGGGTAGGCTGACAGTCACATTCAACAGGAAGCCAGCTTTCTCTAGTTAGATATAGATAGATAGAAGTAGATATAGCTTTATTGTTATTCAATATATACATCCATAGACACATACAAGAAAAAAAATGTTCTGTACGAGGCTCAAACTAGGCTTTTTTAAAACTGTCTAAATACAACAAGAACAATAAAAGTTTAAAAACACACATTTATAACAGTGGTAAAGTGCCAACGATGCAGACGATGATAGTTATTGCACTAGATGTATAATTATTGCACTGTGTGGTATGATTGCATCTTCCTCAGGAGTGGAGTCCAGGGTCAATCCACAGCACAACATTCACATTCACATGAAGTGAAATCAGTTTCATATTGAAATTGCAGTTAGCGCCACATAAGAAACGTTAGAACATCTGTTGCTCTTTTGGCTAAATTTTGAAGTTAACCTTGAAGCAAATGAAAAAGCATGTTTGTCACATCTGAATGAAAAAACTGGACAGTGAAGTGATTACACTCAAGCGTGTTGTTTTTCCAGGTGTTGACACCAAGATCACCAATGTGGGGATTTCAGTCAAATCAACAGGGTGAGTGTATTTCACTGGTTTGCTGTAAATTAAATGGCAAAAATCTTGTTTTACGGATGATTTCCTTTTCACTAATGCTGACAGCAACATTTGATTTGATTGTTTTTTGCTGCAGGCACCAGGGCCTATCTGTTGAGGGGAATCCCAAAGTTTTTGAAAATTTCATCTCACAACACAAATGCAACTACTTCTGTGGTCTGCTGGGCCTGAGGTCACTGAAGGTCATGGACTCCTTGATGACTCCGTCCAAACCAAAGGGCTCCAGGAGCCCCTTACTCCAACGCAAGCTGGGAACGGGCTCCTCCAGCCCCCAGACAGGCAGGAGAGCTGCTGGCAGCCCCCGGCTGCCCAGGAAGGCTGAGCCAGACGGCAATAAGGCGGCCACCAAGCAAAAAGCTGCTGATGCTCCCAAAGAGGTTCAGGCTCTGTAGAAAGAATGATGACGGAGAGATCAAAATGAAAATTCACAAAACATCAAAAGTACAGAACCCCACAGAGAATGTGCAAAAAGAATCATTAATAAGAAGTTTTATCTATTTAGTTGTATTATTTTTCACAGCCACCATTCCTTTCCATAAAGCCACTGATCGTGGAGTGATGCCCTTTTAGGCTGTGGGGCGTCTCTGTTCCTGCAAACGTTTGTGTTTCTGAACTCGCTATGTAACGAGAAGCGTAGTTTATTCTGGGTTTGTATCAGTCGAGAACCACAGTTCAGAGGGTGTAGCTGCTTATCTCAGGTCAGTATATCTTTACTGCAGTCATGTGGGGATTTGGGACTGAAGTGGCATTATATGTTGTCTAATGTATGCACAATCTTTTACGTTATTCTTTTGTAGTGACTCTTTCTAGGACAAGGACGACCTTGATTTGCAGGACGGTGATGGTGCAGCAGGTTTTAAAGGCTGGGAGTAATCAACTGTGGGTCTTTTTTCTTTGTTTTAAGAACTGTAAGAAGCCAAATGTAGTTTCACAGAACACTGTTGTACAGTGGCTGATGGTGCTGTGCTTTTATATTGTACCCTGACATGTTTACTGCTGTCAAACTTTGCACTGCATTTTTAGAAACTGCACATTTTAATGCAACTGGCTGTACAAAAAAATATATGACGACATCTCAGTTGTTTGAAGACGTCGTCACAGTGCATGACATGTGCCGTTTAAATTCTGAACGTCAGCCCTGATAGATATTTGCATATTGTGGAGAGGGCTGAGTAATAAAGCCTTCCCACTCAGTCTATCTGATATCACATATATCTCAGTGACGCCTCTTATCTGAAAGTACTTTGTCAAATTTTATGCGCACCCTCATCATCAGCTGTCATGGCAGCATTTGTCAGATTTCTGGAAAAAATTAATCATCACATCAATGTGATTGTTTCTACACATCAGATTTCTTTTTTTTTTTAACATTTTATTGACATGTTAAGTGCAATAAGATGAAGACATGATAATTGACACACCCTTAAAAAACTTGATTGTATTTTAAAGCACAAAATGAGCTGCTGCTGTGTTGTTCTACTTTTTCCCCTGTCACATAATAGAAGCAGTATGAAGGCCCTTCCCTCATTTCAAGTTCTGAAAAACAGGTCATGTTATACTCCATCTACTCTTATTTTATCAAGATTTCCTAAAACAAATGAAAACAAATATCCCTCCCTCTGATGTCTGCAATCTCTTCACAGAAAAATGACAAGTCGATGCAAATCCGGCAACAATGATTATGACGATTGATTTTTCTGTGCTTTAAATCCATACAATTAAACATTGCATGCCAACTGACAATATCACTCAGGGCAAAGCAGAGCCGCTCACAGATATTAGAGAGTGTGTGTTTACAGCATGAAAGGCTAACTTCGTCATGATAATCATATGTGATTCCCAGTCGTTAGTGAGTCATCTCTTATGCAAGCGAGGGCTTCACACACAAGTGTGAACGGTGCGGGAAAAGCTGAATCCACACACAAAAAAAAGTTCCCTTCACATCTGATGTTGTCCAGAAGCATGAGAAGGTTTAGAGGGTTGTCAACCGGAGAGCGATAACAGGCTGTGGTGTGAAGTGGGTTGTGACTTTATGGTCATACTTCTTGCACGCTCAGTTTTTAGCATGCACAAAATTCCTTTGTAATAAAATCCTATTAAATCAGTTATGTCTCCAATATTATGGATGACGTTGGCACGAGTCTTCTGAGTATCTGGTTGTGTTTTCAAATAAAGAAAATAATTCTATGTAACAATGACGACAATATTTCAAAATGGTAAATATTAAATTATTACAAAAAAACTCAACGGCCTTGCATTTTTACTTGTTTTCATACAAAAGAATATGATAACCCTTTACAGGACGGTCATTAAATATGTGTAAATTTAACCCTAAGATTGAAAATAAGGGGTATTTCTAGACTTTTAATGCTTCCAAATCAGTATCAAGATGTAATTCATTACATGCCAATTATACAATGAAATCTCATTTAACTGACCAATATATTATAATTTATTCTAAATAAGAAATTTTGTAAATTGGATTTATTTTAGAGTCTATATTGGCTGGTATTATTGAGCACTACTGTCCTATAATCTCAAGTGTTATTAAGAAAATAATGTGTCTTATGTGACATAGTTTACTGTGTAAGATGCTGGCATTCGAGATTTTCAAAACAAATTTTATATCGTCAATATTAAATATGAAATATTTCTGAAGCAAAATTGTAAGCTAGCATTGTCTTCAATTTAATTCTTCAGTTTAAAGAAAATATAAAAAGATGAATAGGTGCAACAATTTAAAAAGTGGGCTTTTAAAATTTTTTTAAAAGCTTATCTTTTAAATATTATATGTTGATGATATTATATGTTATTATATGTTATACTATATATGATTATATTATACGTTTATCTTTTGTTGTAAATTGCCACTTTTTGCGACTTGGTGTTCTCAATAACCGACCCCGGCAGGATACGATACGTCACCGAACCAACAGTTTGAGACTTAAACTTTGGAAGCGAAGTCAAATAATCTGAAATATGTTGGCATTCACTTTGATCGGCCCTCTGTGAGAGTGTTTTTGTCTGGCGAATTAAAGTGGCAGAACAACGTCAGAAAAATGAGACAGACCTTAATCCAGCTGTTTCCCACAAGACATCACAGAAAGAATTATAAAAGAAGTAGGGAAATTACAGAGGAAAGATGCATTGGCACAGCTCTTCATGCTGCACTGATCAGCTCTGATGAAATTGAATGAGGAGAATTGGATCACTTGGAGTGATCTCAGCATTAATACCCATGATAAGACGCAGCAAATGAGTGAATTGTTAGTCCCCAACTGCAGAAATTTTGCGTGTACATTTGAGGCAAAGTTGTTCCTGTTTCAATTAATAAGACATAACGTTGAGTTAATGTGAAGATCTGGCACTCGGCTGCTGGGTCTTTAGCCATTTAAAAGAATATGCAGCATTCATTCTCACATTTGATCTCACTAGATGGCAACATGTACAAATGTGTTCAACACAAAAGATCTTATTTGCATTTCATTTTGACAGTTTTATCAGATAACACTGATAAAAATCTGATTAAATCGATCAGAAAAGAATGAAAATGGAAGCTACAAGCTTTGCTATCTAAGGACCACTTTCGCACTCGGCTGGCAGTGATTCAGACCTCACACTGTTGTATCGCAGTGACCTCAATTACCATTGGCGGCCCAGGGTGTTTGTGACCATTTAGGCAGATTATATGAAAAAGATCACACGTTCGTAAATGCCACAGACTAGCTGGCATTTGAAAAAAGTTTTATCTCCACTCTTCCAAAAGTCGCACGCTTCCCCCGGTCCCTGAGCCGTCGCTATAGTTGACTGTCAGCATGGAGTCGATCTGTCACATCACAGCCACTATAAAATAATGACAACCAGATTCATATCTTCAATTTTTGTTCCTCTCGTGGGAAAACTTTAAAGCTATATTAAAATAAAATAAAATTCATGTTGTCTCTAAAATGTACAGAACCAACAGAAATGATGATGCCATCAAAATTCACAACTTTAAACGATGATGTGACGTCTTAAGCAGGTTGTCTTTTCGACAAAAACGCCCAAATCTCACTTACATGTTTGGTCTTTAAGTAGGAAATGAGAAGCTGCCAAACAGACGCTAATGAGAGCTGAAGAAAAGATGAGGCTTTGCCACTGACAGAAAAAAAGAGAGAAAATAACTACAATCCTCAATCAAACAGTTTGACACAACAAGTCAGTGAGTGTCAGACAGACACTGTTAGAAGCATGAACAAGTCGTCTCTGCACAAGGTTTTTTTCGTCCAGTATCTCCTGGCCTAGGTTTTTTACAGCTGCCACCACGGTTCTGTCTGGGCGCTCACGTCACACTAATTCCTCTCAGCAGCAGGACGCTGCTGCTACAACTCGATCTGATAAACTCTATAAAAAGGGAGACCTGCCCGGAAACAAAATGCCACTCTAAGGTAGTCACTAAGTGCTGAAGAAAGCAGAACATTTAGGAGCGATGACAAGCTTGGTCTTTTCTCATGGGGTGGCATTTATGGAGCGATAAAACCAGATGTTGAACATTGAGCACACTCTCACTGTTCTAAATGAAAGTCAGGCAAACCAAAGCAATAATCTCCAATTTACTATTATGTATTACTTCAGCAGCACCTTACCTTTCATATTGTGCAAGTGAATTATTGTAGTTTATTCTTCTGCATGGTTACCTTCACGTCACAAAACGTATTTTATTCTTTATTCACGTGAGCCAATCCAGGCTTACACATGATAAGACAAATGACACCCTGGACAGGTCACACTTGTCTGTGAGCAGATTTTGAGATTTATTGTCATTCAGGTTTAATTTGGTATCTGAAAAACACGTCCGAAATGTTAGGTCATGATTCACATTGTGGTGACTTTGACATCCTTGCAGCAGATTAGACAGTCCTGCCACTGTTGCAATGTTTTACATTTCAAAATATGTTGGGTAACTGGTGAGAATACTCCAATAAAAAAATACACCCCTTCATTGTATTTCATTCATAGGATCAAACAGCATTGTTGACTACTTTACTTAGCAAACATGAAAGCAGCTCACCAACAGGTTTCCTGTGCAACAATGCAAACAACCAACTCTTAACCCTTCGATATGTTGAGTATAGTTTATTTCAGACCTGTACATTAAAACAAATTGAGATATTTACATTCAAATGTACATAAACAATCCTCACACTTCATGAATGTAGCCAGACTGGACAGAAACCCACTCATACACATACGTACCAACATTAACCATGGCTGAAAGTCTGCAGCACATTACACTTAAATCTCTGCTCCTGCTGCCTTTGTGTCAAAGGATTGGCTTCATCTTCTTACATGTCCATAAAGCTTTAAATGGTCTTTGGCCTGAATTTATCTCAGGAATGTGTCTGAATGATGCTATAAATAAATATGCCTTGACCGAAAAGAAGTAGGAAGAAGTAAAGCTTATTTATTCCAACCCCTTCAATTATATTATTGAGACCCCTTTTTCTGGGCTGCTCAGCCGTTAGAGTGAGAAGCAGGGAGTGTGTTTGAACTGTGGGAAGAAACTCATGCATGCACAGGGAGAAGTTGCAAACTCCACGTAGAACGACTCCTTTTAGCCCATTGTTGTCCCACCAGTGCCAATCAATGCAGTCCAAATGTGAGCACTGAAACTACTATTGCTGTACTCATTCTTTGGTTGGTTTCAAACATTTGCAAAGTTCCAAGTTTTTTTACTTTAGTAAATTGGACATTGATGGCAGGATGTTGATTAAATAAAAAGATCTTAATGACATACATTAATGTGTTTTTGTTGTTTTTTTTACCTGTGCCAACTTGCCTGCAGTAATCTGTGTTAGCCTGGTGTAAACAGTGCTATAGTGCAGACTGTAAACCACAGACATGCTGTATATAAACTCTGGACCACGCCGTCAATGCTACTGGCCAGCACTACAGTGGCAAATAGGTGCTGACTCCCGGTAGAGGCAACACCGTTACAACTGACTGTTAATTCATCAACGATGAGCCATATGCTCTTGTAAAGGTGTGAAAAGTCACTAGGATTTACACCTCTCCTTCTTTGTTGTCATATTAACTGCTATTTAACACACAAACAATGATAAAGGAACAACATGGTACTTTACAAATAAACATTTATTGCATTTATGACAATAAAAAGAGCTGAAATACATAAAGGACACAAGGAAAATCTCTCATCAAAGTAGATGTCTATTTTTTTTTAAATTTTTAATTAATCTATAAAGAATAATGATTATACTCGACTATTAACAATACCCACCCATTTTCTATATGCTAAATATATAATATATTGCTATTATATTGTGTCAGTCTTTGAAATAACAAAATATTATGTTATATCCAAAAAAGGTAAAAACAAGTCAATAGTATAGCATTGTTATTCAGGCAAAAGATAATTTGCTTACACTATATGACATACACATATGTATTCATGTAACAATAAAAACACATCTGTATAAATATTAGTTTCAAATCACAAAGAGGCTTCACAATAACATCATACAATCCTTCACAAATGGCTTTGTGAAGAATTTGAACGATTTGAAGATTTGCCCATCAAATTAGATTAGTTCAGAGTAATTAATGATTTATTTTAATAATTATGTCTCAAACTAATACAGTGGCTTTTTGAGCACTCAATGACGCTTTACATATAGAAACACAAATAAGTGCCAGTTTATTTATTTTGCCAACAATGTGACCATAGTTTCAACATGCTTCTATATAAAACCCTAAAATAAACAAATGTTATTACACAGGAAAGTTTCACTGATTATTTTTCATTTACTTACATGAAATGTGATGGATGAACCTTTGAAAAGCGATTTGTTCAGTAACCTCACTATCTTGTCCTGCTCCTGAATGTTCTTTTGCCACTACCGGAAGTCAAAGACCATTGTCGCCTCAAACAGCCAGTCTGGAGTTTATAGAAATGTCTATGCCTCTATAGACATAAATATATACACATTTCTACAGTGTGGAGACAAAGTGTGTAGCAGCAGCCGCTTGCAGATTTGGGGAAGCGCGCGGCGCGGCGCGCTAAATCGTATCGTGGACTGACACCTCACCACTGAGGCTGGGCGGTGGGCGGGACTTCCGGTGCTGCGCCAAAAAAGTGATTCTCCTCCAGAAACTGATTCCCTTCCTCAAGAGCGCGCACGGCTTCTTAAAGCGCCACTGACGGCTTGTCGCTGGAGACCAGTGGCTTTAACCAGGACTAAAGCCCACAACGTATAAAGGTATTAAACTGTTTAGTCACGGTAACAGCAGAGGTGCGTCTCAGGGGAAATCTCGTGTTTGTTGTATGCAAATAAATTACAATTTCACAAGGAAGGATTTGCAGGATTTGTGTTTGAGTTGTCTGTTGTCCCTGTTTGTGCGCGAGGAAACAAAACTGTTATGAAGACGATTTACCGAGGGGTCACATGTAAAATAAAGGAATTATAGATTTTATGTTGCTGCATTATTTTCTGCCTCTCTGTCACAGACTTGTATCAACACGGTATTTGATGCTTGTTACGTATGTACAGGAAACACTTGATTCATATCATCAGCTACTCCATAGGCCAATACTGAGTTCCAATAATTCCAAAATGACCAATAACATTGCACTATTCCTCAGCCAAACTGACGCTTTGACACGGTCCACAAACTGTGTGCTCTCCCAGTCCAACACACCTGGCATCAGTTCCTTGGAGGCTTTATTACCTCCTCACACTGCCCAGCGCTACCTAGTGGGTGAGCATGAAACTCACACACATGGCCCGTCAGCAGGGGAGCACACACAGACAGTATGAATGAACACTTAAACTATATACAACTTAAAAGGCTTCTACATGAGTGGTAATGGTCCTTTATGTGTATTTCACATTCACATTGGCTTGAATCTATTTAATAAGACTCCGTGAATGATGGCAAGTCATTTTGATGCCCAAAGTAAATGACAGACACGAGGTAGGTGACATAATCACTTTTTGACTGGCAGACAACTGCTAAATATCAGCTGTATTTGTGATTACATATTTTTGCAACAGGCATAAAAGCCTGAGTGAACTAATATCTTCAAAATAGGACATATCAATCAAGTCTTTCCTTCACATAAATAACTGGCGTCAAATACCGTGTTGATACAAGTCTGGAGCATTGACAGAAAACAATGCAGCAATATGAAAGAATTTCTTTATTTTACATGTAGCCCATCGGTAAATCATCCCATTTGTGTTAATGTTGCACATTTGTGATCCAAATCTTTATTATTATTATTATTATGTCTTCCATACTGCGTGTCTCGTCCTACAATCATTAACCATTTTTCCGGAAATGTCTGTTTTGCTGTAGCCTATGCTTTTTATACCTTTAACAGTTTCGAATAATTTGCAAACAACTATGAAAAAATGTCCCATACAAAGTGACTGAAGAGAGGCACCTCATGGAGGAGATCAAAGCTTCAGCATTAATGCCTCAGCATTCACACTTACATTTTCTTGTGGAAACAGCAAACCTCAAGTTACAGTTTGGTTTAAACAAAGACAACAATTAACTCAAACACAAACAGTAAAACTATTTTTGACACGTAAATTATGTGCAAGATGATGCTGAAAGCTGCAAATCCTTCCTTGTTGAATCGTCATGTATAGCTTACAGGAAAGCCGCTGATACAGAAGGACGTCTGCAGCGACAGCCAGGCAGTGATTGGGATTTTAGAAGCGGTGCGCGCTCCCGCGGAGCGGAGTCACCATTTGGCCGAGCTTCACCTTTCGCCGTTACACCGCCAGAGCGCACCCGGAAGATTCGGATGCCAGTTTCGCTGCTCGACTGTGCATCCATATGCTCGTTACTTTAGGCCTTTTAATGTAATTTAGGTGCTTTTTCTAACTCTAGTATTTACCACAATGTTATCTTTAGACTTCCTCGACGACGTCCGTCGCATGAACAAGCGGCAGGTGTGTATCCGGGCGGACGGTGTGAGGGCGCGCGGAGCTAACGGCGACTAGCCGCTCAGCGCTTCCTCCACCGCCGCAGCCCGACTCTTCCTCAGGTCTTCCTCAAACACAACTGTTCAACTCTCCTGTCCGCTTCAGTTCGGACTGTATGGTAACCTGAGCGGGTAAACCTGAAGTGAGCCGCAGTGTGGACTGGACTAGCTGGCTCCGCAGCGCCAGCAGGTCTCCTCCATCAGCTCCAGGCTGAATCAGTCAGTGTTTGAAACACATGGTCCACGTCCTCAGCTGTGTTTTCTTGGTGTGTTTTGCAGCTCTATTACCAGGTGCTGAACTTTGGTATGATTGTTTCTTCTGCCTTGATGATCTGGAAGGGACTGATGGTAGTAACCGGCAGCGAGAGTCCTATTGTTGTTGTCCTCAGGTAAGAAGGCTCCATATGGTCACTTAAGCATTTAAATCTTCTACCGACACCCAGATCAGTGTTTAATGTCTGCAGCTAACCAAGGAGCGTATTCATAACTAATATTCTAATAGTTTAGCTAAAAAAAAAAAAAAAAAAAAAAAAACAAAAA
>OMNM01005137.1:12999-23095 GCA_900302745.1 Parablennius parvicornis | reverse complement strand
CGCCATTCTTCCTCGTGTCTCATTTGTGTTTCCACCTCCTGCCAGCCCGACTTCTTCTGGTTTTCCTCCTCCATTGATTGTGTTGAGTTTGACCTCGGACTGCCTGACCAAGATTCTGCCTGTGTTTTTAATTAACACTCTTGAACTGAGCATATTGTCTGCTGTGTATTTGAGTTCCACTAAACCCTGACAATTAGAAAGCTCTTTCTCCTCTGAAATATTTCTCCTTTGCTTGTCATTAACTTGGAGTCCCTCACTCATTAGTTTCTCTCTGTTTCTTTCATGATGTTTTCTCTTTACAGTCTTCTAACTGCTATTTCTTCTTTTCCTTATTATAATAATAACTAGCTGAGCCCTCGGGAAATATTCTCGGATAAGTGGGCGGAAGAAAATAAAATCATAATTTTTGGGGTGTTATTACAATGGAAATTGGCTGTTCTAACCCAAAATATATTCTGTACAAACTTCTGAAACCCGCGAGGACGCTCTCCACCCAAATAGAAAGCCAACGGTGTATCATACTACCCTGTGCCTATCTTTCCTCGGAGTGCAACCCGTGACGAAGAAAATTCTGTAATGGCCGCTCCCGTATTAGTATATAGATGCATGGGTTTTATATAGCGCTTTTCTGGACACTCACACTTTACATGTTATTATTCATTCACTCCATACTCGATGGTGGTAAGTTACGTATGTAGCCACAGTGCCCAGGGGCAGACTGACAGAAGCTAAGCTGACAAACTCCACCATCAGTCCCTCCGACAACCAGTCTCACATAGCATGCACGCAGGCAGTTTGCGGTTCAGTGTCTTGCCCAAGGCAAAAATGAGAATTGAACCTGCAACCTTCCGATTGGGAGACCGCTCTACCAACTGAGCCATGCCGCCTATGTCCCATCAGGATCACTGTCTTCCTTATGGATTTGTAAAGTGTAAACGGAGAAGAAAGACAAGCCATGATTAAATTCATATTCAGTGTGTGTTTTGCTCTGCTTAAACAAGGCACAACAGTCCCTTGAGGTGACGATGCTGCAGTTGATGGTATATTAATGAAACTGAATAAAAGGTTTTCTACCAGGCTGTATATGATCACATTAACTTAAGATGCATCAAAAGGTCCAAGTTAATTGTCATTTGACATTTAACCAGTAAAATGCTCTATTATTGAACCATAAAGGCTTCACTCAGAATAAAGCTTTTAAAAATGTGTCCAGATCTCAGACCTCAATGAGTTATAATAAATTAGCATGCTGAACCTTATGTTCAGCATGCTAAACTATGTGTACATTTAATGAGTGACAACATTGCAGTTCTCACTTTCTGAGGCAGACGTTAAACAGCATCAGGCAGAAAACTGACTCTTTGAGTTCAGAGGGACAAACTGACCTTGAGGATGAACTTTCATTCAGTATTTTAAATAGGTTTGTTTTCTTCAAGAAGAAATAAATGCTCAGGAAAAAAACCCTAAATAAAACAGAATTAAGTTCTTTCTGGATATTGCTTCAAAGAGCTCTGTATGGTGAACATGAAAGAGCTCAGCTGGCCCTGTGTTAATTAGATGATCATTCAACCAGACCTGTGATGACTTGGAAAATATGAATTTCCCACTGAGAAGATGCACTGAAACCAAAACACAGACCCCATCCCACTCTGGTCCAAACCGGGGCATATTTGGATGGTTTGCCTCTGCCATAAGGTTTGCTGTTCCAGCTCAGCTCAGCAGAAAATGCCAGTACTAAATGGAAAAAGGAATTGTATAACAGTCAAACTCTGGGGGGAGTGAGCTTCTGTTAGCTTTTCCATTCTTGGGAGGTATTTCTCATTTCTGCCCCGGGTATAAAAGCTGAAGGATTTCCTGTTGTGCCTTGTTAAAACACACCATGCGGAGCAAAACACACACTGAATATGAATTTAATCATGACATGTCTTTCTTCTCTGTTTACACTTTCCAAATCCATAAGGAAGGCAGTGATCCTAATGCTACTGTTTCTCACTCACTGTGACGCTGCCTTGTACAACTGACTGACTTCGCAGCCAAAGAATCCCAATCCACTGTTCTGGCAAACAACCCCGAGCTTGCATACGGTGACTTGTTCCACTTTAACAGAATGAGAAATCTTCTAAAAACTGTTTCTTTAACCAGGACACACAAGGTCAACACGTAGGTGTGCGTTATGTAACCGTTTTTTTGCAGAGTGGATTTTATTCCGAAATTAAAGCAAGAAAAACAGGAATAATCTGTGAAGCACATCAGAACTTTAGGCTTCACTCCTACAAAGATCCTTGTGGATAAGAGGTTATCTTAATGTTGAGAACCACCAAATACATACAATAGATAATAAAATAAGGAGAATTTGCATGGCCAGGTCAAGGCCAAAGCTATTCAATGATCTTTATGACATCAGGCAGCACTGATTTCATATCAGACACGATGAGAGTCAGAACAAGCCAAAAGTTAACACAATTCAAAAACATTGGGCTGATTTAAGGTCCTACGAGTCGGCCAACTTACACATTGAATGAAGAGTTTAGTATTGATGCTGTACTCTTAAACTATTTGAGGAAAAGTCTTTTATATTTCAGAAAGGTAACAGCACCGTTTCAGCGGGCTTTACATGAGCATTCATTTTTGCACATTCAGTTCAGTGGTTCAGTGTTTTGCATGAGGACACTTAGACACACGGAAAAGCAGATATGAAAGCCAAACCTGCAATTCTGGGTTTGGAAGACGACTCGCTCTAGGTCAGGTAACATGTTTCTCCTCAGACTTCTTCTGTTGGTGTCCCCACCTCCCAGACTGATATTTAAGAAGATTGTCGATTCAAAATAGGCTTCTTTTTTTTTGCGAGAGGAAGAAGTGTTTAACATCTGATCTGTTAATCAGACAAGATCGTTTGAAATATGGATTCATAAGTCCTTTGTTGTTTTTCTTTTGACAATTTTTTTTCTTTCAGAAAGCTCCTTTAAAAAACCTGAATCCTGCCGGTGTTTTCCTGCTGCTGTACACCTCCACTCTCCGTCAGGCCTCAGAGTAGCTTTGAAGGGAAGAGGACGCGACAGACCTACCACTAAGTTCTATATAAAGACCTGAGCGTGCAGGAGTCTGAAACTAACGATCCTGGCATCTCTTCAAAGCTCCCGATGAAACACACATGACTAAACACTCTAACAATGCCTTTTCAAATCCACAAGACGTACAGATGGTGTGATCACTCAAGAGTCCAGAGCTTCTTCCTGAAACTGAACCTCTCACCCGAACAGAGGAGGTTTTCCATTGGAGGGGGTGTTCTGGGTCTGTTTTTTTTTCTGAAGAGGGAGGCTGATGCTGTTCTTCATTCACTGGGAATCCATTGACTGAGAGTCCAAGTCTTCTAGCTGGACCCTGCTGCTGCTGCTCGGCTCACTGCGTGGGGTTTAAATCAGGACACAAACACACCTGACGGCTGAGGTAGGACACACCCTGCACTTCTTCACTAACTTATTGACTTTTGAATAGTAGCTGTGGTATGTTTCAGTTTGAATGATTGTGTGAATGTAAAGTTGTTGTTTCTTTTAACCTCTAGTGCTGCTCAGAGTACTTTGTATAACATTTAAAAAAGTCCAGATTTTAAATCTGTGGAACTTTGTCCACCACCTGACATTTCTACATGCTCTAGTTGTTCCACATGCACTAATGTTTTGAATATAATGTGAAGAATGATTGAAAATCTGACGGGATGTTAAGGGTTGTGATAATGAAGCACGCTTTTTGTAAAACCCTGGAATCTGTTGTGTTTACTTGTCTGGACGTTCAGTTTGTTGATCTCGTTTGGGACAAAAATGCAAAGTGCATTTGCTTGGCGTCAAACATTAAACACAAGCACAAAGTGCAAACTGTTTGAATGAACGTCCCAGAATAACTTTAACACTGGTATGATCTTTGATGAGCAGATGGATTTTAGAAAAAGGTCAAAATGTAATTAATATGAACTGCTAACGTGAACACACTGAAAATTGTCTTTCAAGTATAATTAGATCATTTTCATTGCTCTGTACTTTTATGAAGTAATTCTTCAAGAAAACAAAAGTTTCACCGGTTATATTTTGCTCTTGTTCACACTATTTTCTTTCCCTATTATATTTTGCACGTCACTTACAAAGCACCTCATAAGCCTTTCAACTAAAAAAGAAAACTGATATTGGACAATTTACGTAATAAAATTACTTTCCCTCTAGTTTGGTGGATTCATGAGAATCAGATTTCCTCTGCTTCGGTCTGAAGTGACACTCATTAGTTTTGAAACTTTGATTTGACTTGGTGACCAGAAAACACAACAGCAGAAATAACACAAACAGGCTTTCAAGTTGTAAAACACACAAAGAAAGAGCAGATGTGGAGTAAAAAAAAAAAAAAGAAAAAGAAAAGAAAAGCTGTCTGGGTGCAGAGGAAGGGTCTGTGCTGAGCGGTATTTGCTGCCGCAGCAGGATGCTCGACCACCATCAAATATTTGTGGGTGAACTGCACGTTGGGCTGAAGGGCTCAGCTTCCATTACAGCTCAGTAGCAGCACGCAACCGGTCGATCACAGCCATTCGCCGGTTCCATGGATGTGTAATAGAGGAAGACGTATAAATCATTCAGTGAATCACCACATCTGGCCAATAGGTGAGAGCTGGACAAACATTTACGTTGGCCCCAAGAACTCATTTCCAATCAAGGTTTTCAGACCTTCATGGAAACACCAATAGAAAAAAAAAAACAAAAAAGAAGAACAGGAGCACTCACTGAAAGTGATCCCTTCAGGGACTCTGCATGCCCTCTCACCACATACTGTTTTCTCCATGTATTCTTACATCAGGCAGCAAAAATGAAGCTGAACTTCTGTGTTGAAAAGTGTTTGGGAGGTGAAATCAGCACTGTTGTAAAGTCTATTTCACTCTCTAGGAAAACCAGCAGCAGGAGTATCTACCATAAAAACTGGTAACCACTGCTGCGCAGTACTACTGTACTGTACTATAGAATTAGTATAGTACTATAGTATACTATACTCTTTAGCACAATTAACAAGGAGGTTATCACTTGAAGAGAGGGAGTCATGTGTAAATAATAATAATAATAATAATAATAATAATAATCACAGTTAGATCTGTCTCATCAATGTACATAAGGCTGTATTATTGTGGTGTAGCTGTCACTCATTAGCTGATGACTGATTCGCTCATCAAGTTATGCTGAAGTTATATCAGCTGGTCAGAGGAAGACACTGTGGTGTGGATGGAAGCAGTTTTCAAAATAGTGTTTCAATGAAACGGCTGATTTGAACTAGTAGACAATATTGGAGAGGTATTATAGACCAAATTGAGCATTTCTAAAGGCCCCGTTTACACGGCAATCTTCCGAGGTAAGATGCAATGTTTTTGAGTTTTGGTTTCAGAAATGTTTTGTATTTCCAAGGCAACGTTTTGAAACCATTATCTATTTACCCGGAAAATGGAAGAATAACTGTAGTTCTGATGGAGGGCCACTAGTGAGTGCTGTTTGTTGTTTTTGTAATGAAATCACAAACACATCCACGCAGAGGACAATACACTATAAACATTAACAAAGAGTGTATTTACATTTGTATGGACACACGACCAGGTTGGATTTTTATAACGTTGACTCTTAACTATTAAACTACCAAGTCTCAGGAGAATGTAGAGTGGGGTTCATGACACTCTGGAGGCATACCTTGTTATTGTCCATCTACATGTGTATGTGCAGAACTACTCACTACGGTGTGGTGTAGTAAGTAAGTTGCCTTTTTCTCTCTGAGATGCAGTCGGAGCATTTTCAAAAAGTTCCATCTCCATTGGCTCCAAGCACCATTGTTGGGTACACACGCCCATAACGGCACGAAAGCTTTTCCATTTAAAAAGGTGTGAAGTTGGCCTTACATTGCTGTTGTAGTACTGTGAAAAGAGCCTCATGTCATCGTCACTAAAAGGCAGCTATCATGATCGTTTCTGTGACGAGGATTCCGTTAATTTAAGAATAAATGGTGTAGTGAAATAGTAACAGCGTTTCAAATAATGTCAATGCTACAAATATAATATTTCATGTGCAACTGAAGTAACAAACTCAGTGTTCTACTGTTTCTAGAACAGGAATCTGTCTGTGACATGTCACTGCCAAAAGCAGAGTCTTTACAGAGCATGGCACAAAGTAATACCTTACTCACAATGCTATGACGCTAACGTCGTGTAACCACAGTGTGCAACAAGCTGGAACCCATGGGTTTCTGTAGAAACTATATCCCTGTAGGTTTACATCAAACGAGACTATATGACTGATCGTATTGATGGGATGTTTATATAGGTGTCTAATATTTAGATGTAGTTGTTTTTTATTCATTCTTTACTGACGTGACTCTGTCCATTCACATTTAATTTCACACTTTAGCACTTTAGCACTACATTGATAATGAGTGATATTTACACAGAACTCCAATGAGCTAAATACTGAGCTTACATGTCAATGATTATATAAAAAAGTGACCCTATATAAAAAGTACCAGCTTTTTTTTCTTGTAGCATTGAAATGTATCGTCTTTTTTCCAATAATGCCAGTAGGGTGAAATTAAAGTGTTTGCTTTTTTCTTGTCACCTAAAAAGAGGTCCAGTTCTGAGGTCAGGCAACACCACTTTAAAACACAGCAGATGTTCATGTAAAGCTATGTTTAAAAGGCACTGTGGGTTTGTGTTTTGAACAATGGGAGATTATTACACAATAAAAGTGAGAGTCACATGCCCAGTCTGGTTCCTAGAAACTAAGACTGTCCCAAGTGCCAAGTCTGGCTGGGGCCAGGTTTTCATTTATGCAGCATATCATTACCATTACAGTAAAAATACCAGTGGAATTACTCATACATGAGGACCATAATGAGCTGAGTAGTGTGTTCTGGGTTTCTCTTAATGCTGGGGGAAAAAGGTTCCGGGGAAAAAAAAAAGAAACACTGCTTGAAAAGATAATTTCCTCATGGCTAAATGCGTGCATGCGTAATGGTGTATTCTTTCCTAAATGTTCAGTATTTCACCCTCAGTTCAGGACACCTGGTAATCCAATGCGTTTGGCAGGGGACCGTTTCTTCTCAATAATGATTCAAACATTCCAATGAAGATAGAACTTGTGACTTTACACCACAGAGCAGTATGGCCAATAACACATTATGAAGAAATACATACAAACGTAGGTACATTAAGATGCAAAGCTTGAGAATTTCAGTTATTTCAATAAACTCCAGCTGTAAGTGACATAACATGAGTTTTTTGTTTTTTTTAAACTTTTGCTGTTTTTTGTCTTTGGTTCATAAATCTGCTTCTTTCAAGAATCACAAATATTCAGATTATTGAGCATATTCCTGCATCTCACTAATGTAATCTCAGTGATTACAAAGTGCACATTGTTTTGAGGAGCCCAACTTAAGCAGACTTTACAATAAAGCAAAGAGTTGAAGACAGTGGCAAGCTGTGTTTGATTTGCAATAACTAGTTAAGTAAGACCACCACTTCTATAACTTGTCAACCTGGAGACTTGCACACATTTCCATGACTCCGATTTGAAAAAGTTTTAAGATCTCGCCATGTTTCTTTCATGTATTCTAAAGAACACAAAGCATCAGAACACACTCCTGCCTGGTGACACGTATGTCTTTTCCCCACAGCTCTCCTGGGCTCCTCTTCATCAACTCAGCGTCATGAGAGCCTTCCTCCTGCTCTGCCTACTGGCACTAGGCAACGCCAAACCCTACCAGCCTATCAACGTCATGGACTTCATGAAAAACTATGACATCATGATGGCGGATGCAGATGACGACGACGACGACGACGATGACGATGATGACAACGACGACAATTACGACGATGAAGACGAGAACTGCCCAACTAATTGTCATTGCTCACCTGGAGTGGTGCAATGCTCCGACCAAGGTGAGAGCATCCCGGGATTAAAACAGTAAACACATGGCGGCTGTGACAAGTTTGGATGCTAATTCTTTTGGCAACACACTGATCCTCTAGGGAGAGAATGAGTGTATGAGTGTGGTTGTTGCTGGGTTTATCATGGCTTCTCAAAGTTTGAGGAGGCAGTATATACATAAATAATAAATCTAAATCATAAGATATGATTCATAAACCAGTAAAGTCAGAAAAGAGACTCGAGTGCTATCCTGATTTCCAGTCATGGTCGTACTAGAAGCAAGACAGTTCAGGGTGGGTTCTGTTCACATCTATCATAGATGTGCTGATGTGTTGCATCAGACTCTGTTTACACAGCAACATTTCAAGTGAAAAAAAGCCTCTTTAGTTTAAGAAAAGCTTTGTTATTGACGACAATTCTTGAAAAACAGCGTCCTTTCACACAGCAATGGGCAGAAACGCTAAAAACAATGTAGTTTTGCTGTCGATCCACGAGTGGGTGCTGCTTTTAAGTAATAAAACCATCAATGTGAGCACACAGAAAACTGTACGCTGTATACATTCGTTGTTTTGGCCCACTCAGTATCAGTTGCTCGTTAGAATTGAAATGTGTCTCCACATGTGATACTTCATTAGAGAAGCGCTGTTTAGTGGAAGGGTCAACAGCAGACGCCACATTAATTGTTATGAATGAGTCCCTCAGTATCGGCGTTTCCCTGTTACCACGGAGACAGTGCTTTTCAAAAAGCTCTGTTTTCAATGACTTCGAACATCGTTGTTGTGAAAATGAACCCCTCAAGACACAACAAAAGCTTTCCAGTTTCACTTGTACGTTGTTCATTCGTAAATTGAGATCAAGTCTGAAAACAGGACACACTAAACTGGGGTCTCTAAAACACACTCCAGGAAAAACCAGGTGCTGCATGTTTTAGGATCTCACTCCATGACTGGTTCAATACCACTGCACTGAGGACGCTCAGCAGCCTCCAAACAGACTGGTACTGCACTGCACAAATAGGATATTCCTGATTTTTTCACATCTTTATTTGTTTTGCGAGCTGTTTATGAGTTTACAGCTGGTAAAAAATACCACCATAATAATCCATATTGATGTGTGTTACATTTTACACTGCTGTGTATGGTATGTCGAAGGGTAAACACCAGAACAGTTGTCCAACAGGTGCGTTTATTAGATCATTTGATCCCATGTGAGAAATGTGAACATGAATGTGAAGAAAACCAACACTTTATTAACCGGACGATGACACAGACAAACGTTTGAGTTTGCACTACTATGAGCACACAAACAGAGGGGTGTGATATAAAATTGATCAGGCTGTTACGAAAAATACAATCCCAGGTAGTTCAGTTAGAACAATGCTGGTTTGTTTTTGCTCAGAGCGATAGTCTGAAAAAAGAAAAGTATCAGTATTTGGTTTAAATGAATCACTCTAAACAACCTGTTGGAAACAATGATCAGGATTGGCTGTAAACCATGGAAATAATCTCACATGGGACAGCTAGACTGTTATATGTGATCAACCGTCTGAACCGAAAACATCAGTTGTGTACGTTACAGGGGAACAGATACAGCCAATCTTATATGACACTGTGCAGAGTAAGATCCTCGTTGCCAACATTTTTCAGTCTTCTGGGATTTTACAGTCAAAGCTTTACTGAGATCACTGTGAAGGCAAACACATTGATCTCCTGTACAGCGGGAGCCTTTGGGTTGAATGGAGGCCTACTGTATGTGTGTGGTGACAGTTTTATTGGAAGCTGGAAAAGTTCAGTCAATGTTCAGATTATTGTGCAACTCACATTAAAACAGACTTGAGTCTTGTGTCTAGGTCTAGGACAGTGAAATATTTGACAGAAACTTAAATGCAGGAAATAACGAGGAGTGAGATTGAGAAAAAAAAAAAAGAACAGACCATTTTCACCACACTGTATCAAAAAGGGTTCCATGATATGAAATACTGATGTTGAGTAAAGTAACATAGCACTACCAATGAGATTTGCAATCTACATACCGCAAATCACTAAAGTAGATGATTATATTGTTTTTGTGCCTTGAGATTTATTCCTCCAAACAACAGTGCTCTTTCACTGTCAGTTGATTAAATTGATGATTGATCAAACAGTTCTTCTTTATTTAAAACA
>OMNM01005131.1:7645-19904 GCA_900302745.1 Parablennius parvicornis | reverse complement strand
ATTTGGAGTTGCACTTTAAAGACATTTTAGAAGACAGTTTGAATACTAACAGTTCTCGTCCGAGTGGTCCGGGCAGTCCACGTGTCGGTCACAGAACTTCTCCACTGGCTGACAGGAGAGGCCATCCAGACATGGGCGGCTGTCAGCAGGGCAGCGCTGCTCCAGCCTGCAGTGGGTGCCGTTCACAGGGATGTGGTCGTGGGCGCACTTGCATGTACGTCCTTTCGGGGTGGCAAGGCACAGATGCTGACAGTTCCCATTGTCTGTGCACTTGTTTGAACCTGATGAAAGCACAACATGCTTTTGTAGATCCTAAGAGTCACGCCAACACAAGAATAACTTCATGGCTGAACATCTGGTCCTATACAGTGGGAGTAAACCAAGGAACAAATAGTAAAGCAATATTTGCCCAATGATACTTCATAGATAAGCTAAATGCCAAGGTGGCGGGTCTCTTCCATGAGCGATGATTTTTCATTTAATGTCTCCCCAAAATCAATGGTTTCCCTGTGTAAAGTGCATCTTACCGGTCTGACTGGACTTGCTGAAGGCTTTCAAGCTGACCACTTGAGTGCCGACCTCAAACCACAACTTCTGCTGCTGCTGCTCATCCTTAAACCAGAGCCGAGTCTTGTCTGATGAGAGATCATTCGAAAAATATTCATTCCCAATATGAGTTTTATTGTGCTAAAAAGACACTCCAAACACTAAGATTCAGCTTCTCTTTATATTTCTTGATGTTGAGCAACAGGTTATTGCAGCAGATTTTCACAATGATGCACAAATTTTTTTCCTATACATTTTGGTAACACCTTTGCCACTGCCAATAGGCCATTTTTAAATGTGTACGTTAAAATGGCTTTAGTCCAATTTGTAAAAACAGAATACAAAGACAACATTGACAGTAACGTTCTAAGAGTTTGATCTTTCGGCTCATTCTTGGTGATGGAATTAGAAGCCAAAAGCACTGTGTTACAGCAAGTGAAATAGCGTTAGCCTCAAAGCCATGCTGTGTGAAATTGTACAAGCATTAAAAACATTTTTACAGTGTTTTCTGCACTTAACTGCATTTTGCACAAGACGGTGTATTTGGAAATTGCTTCATGTTGCAACTGCACTGGTTTTTTTTAATGTAGTTTTATTTTTCTAGAATTGCAGACTTTCAAAATAGTACTATTGAAACCAATAAAGATTAAGTTGTTGAGAAATTTGTGATCGAATTTCATCATGCCATCATCTGGCTAACTTTATCAAAATAAAACTGAAGTTTCACACTTGTTTCCAGTACGTAATGCAATTCATTACCAGTAACCGTCATCCACAGCAATGTGTTGTCACTCAGAGCCACAGCGGCGAGACCTTCAGCAGATATCAACTCCTTGTATGCAGATCCATCAACGGAGACTGAGCAGATGTTTCCTGAATCTTAAATTAAAGTGTTAGTTTGAACTGAATCTAGTGCAATAGGAATAACACAAAGTTAGAGAAGCCCTCACCAGTATCGGCCCAGTAGATCGTCTCCCCGTCGGAGGAGAACGTTAAAGACATGGGCTGGACCGCATCCTTCCACACCATCCTTCGCTCGGCTCCATCCATGTTGGCACACTCTACTGTTGCCACTGACGCATCCACATTCACGAAACAAACTCGCCCACTGATGGGGTGGACAGCGATGGACTCCACTCTGCCTATTCCATCCTTCACCAGAACAGCAGTGTGCGCTCGTGCGAAGGAGGTGACCTGCAGACGCGGCTGTTTGTTGCTGCTCCAGTAGATGTTGAGCGTCAGCCAGTCGAGGGCCATGGCAGTGATGGCATCGCCCAGTAGTTTGAGAAGCTGCCCCTGGGACACCAAGACTGAGCCTTTTAGCTTGAAGGAGCTGAGAGACGTGGTGCCTTCGTCCATCAGGAACAGGGTTTGGTCCCGTAGGCTGTAGTCCATGATGGTGGCTTCGTTAACGCTGGGCATCTGCAGGGCCAAGTGTTCAGGCCAACTCTTCAGATCAGTTGCTGTGAGCCGAGACTGCAAATAGACCTACAAAAAAGGGAATGAAAACCAATGTCAGAAATTTCACAATGACATGTTTGTCAGCCAACCCTCTCCAAACATTTATAGATGTTGTAAAAACAAGCCATTGTATAGACATTTAGGACACACCTTTGAGCTATACAGATTTCTACACACCCACCAGTCATGCTGGTACAGTCACCTGCATATTAGCATGAAATGTCATATTTCCACTGCACCACAGAAAGTCATGTAGCTCTGTATTCTGCCACCTTTCCATCAGGAGAATCAACAACTGCAGCAGCTTGAGCCACTGGTCATCTGTCAGATGGAACTACAGAAGCCAGGCTTCATTTCACTGAATGCAGTGGTCAGTTTCCATATGAAGTCATCCAAGAAAGGAAAAGCAGACAAGCAAAATATCCCTGAAGCAGTTCTCAAGGAATCACTAATTGGCTCATGAGACATTTAACACATTGTGTTCAACACTGTCACAAGTATATTGACATCATGCATTTCTTTTAAGCAAAACTACCAATTCAAGACCAGTCTTTTCTACTCAACATAAGAACTTGACCTTAAAACTGAATATATTACCATTTTATTAAGCTTTGTGACGACTACATTACTAAGGTCACTTTATATCCAACAATTTTCTCAAAAAGATGCATTTCCCAAAATGTTAGCATTCCTTTAAAGTCTGCCCCACAAATTAAATTCAGATGAGTGTGGGATCCATGAGATGACACCTGAGTGGCAGTGGAAGGAGACAGCAGCAGCAGGAATGCTGAATTGACAATGCTGGAGCAGGTTAGCTTGTCCTTGGCCAGCAACAGACCAGTGGGACACTTGCACACAGCTTTATGCTGCGGTGCCAGCACACAGAGGTGGGAGCAGTCCTTCTTTGAACAAGGGTTGTCTGTGCCCATCTGGATCATTGGATGGATGATCTGAAATAGAGTAAAGATCAAACTTCATTTGAGGGCCCATGTGTATCAGCTGATTCAAGGAGTTTGTCAAAGCATTTCATGAAAAGCACAAATTTCAGCAGTTCAGCATTTCTAAATGCATGACTGCATTAACAAAAGTATTTGCATTCTTTGAGTACGAGTTCATACAACTGCTTTACCATTACAGGTTCCACTGTTTTATGAAGATAAGCTTTCCTTTTTAGTTTTGATAAGGGAGAGTGCATGCATATACACAGTATTACAACATTAGTTATGTTCTTCATACACCAGCTTAATGACAGTTTGATTCAAAACTGTCATAGTGGAATCATAACTATAGTTAAATTTACTTTGATAGTCTCGACATTCATTACTGATGTTATTTGAAGACTTGTAATCAGTATCTTCAGCATGAATAAAGCTATTTTGAAGATGGAACAAGTGCAGTTTATTTTCATTTCTTCATGCACAATAAAATCAGATTATCAAACACTCATGTAAATGTGAAAAATCTGCATCTAAGTCTAGTCATGTTGAGAAACCAAAATCCGATCTTAATCAAGTAGAAGCCATTTAATTTGCCAAACAAACATTGACGCAAATTCTTTTTTTTTAGGTTTAACCTCATTGTTTGAGTCAGTCACCTTCAAAGCAAAAGGCTGTTTCGGTCTCTTCAAGAGAACAAGACGATTCTTCCCAGTGATTTTGTGAGCAACCTGTACCACTCTCATCTTTGCGTCAGACCAGTAGAGCATATCGTTGAACACCGCCACAGAAAAAGGATTGGTGGTCTCCTTCATCTGCAAGATCTGAAAAAATACATTTCCAGATTGTTGTAGCATGGTTCACATTTTGTAACTTACAAGTCTTTACAACATGTTGCAATAAAAAGTTCAAGTTATGGCAATTTAGAAGCAAAAGACTAAATTATCACAAATTATCTGCCAATTGATTCAGCGCAGGCGTTTGCACGTTTTTACTTACTGTGTAGGCAATAATTTTCTGCAGGTCATCTGGTTTGTTTCCTCTCAGGCTAAAGCTGTGCAAGGCCTAATTATTAAGATCAGTTATGTGAAAATGTTGAACCAATAGAAAATTCCTGCATCAATGTCTATTGGTCTTGACATCTTAAACTCAAGGTTACTTCAGGCTTCATTACAATGGATTAGTAGAAATCTGAGCAGTGCTCCACAGGCAGATTTGTGGCACATAGACAAATTAAAGTTTATAGAAAAAAAATCCCAACATAGAATTTACCCAAATGTCATCTCCATCCAGAGTAGTTGAGCCAATAGCCTTCAGCCTTTCATCAGTCCAGTAGAGCCTCTCAGAGAGTGTGTCCACAGCCACACCACCAGGCCAGCCCAGACTGGAGTTCACCACTGCCCTTCTCTCAGACCCATCCATCCCAGCACGCTCAATCTTCACTACATTACCAATCTCTGTCCAGAACATCAGCCTGAGACAGGAAAAAAAAGTTAAACTCTGGATACAGTGTTGTGACACTGAATCAAATGGATTCATATCAACCCTTTCTGAGGCAGCAGGGCCAGAGAGCGAGGCTGATCCAGGTCTTCATCCAAGATGATGCAGTGCTCGTTTGACTTCATAGAAGCTATTGATAGTCTGACAGCAACGATTTGACTGTTGACCCCATCTATCCAGTATAGGTTTTTCCCAAGCCAGTCCACAGCCACAGAATCAGCTCGGACACCTTTGAAGGGAGAAGAAATAAAGTGTCACGTGATGCTGAAGCAGCCTTTTAGAGACAAAATTAAATATTTCATTTGTGGTGCACTGGCCTCGAATCAAAGTTCCTGTGGTCTTCTGGTCCAGTGAGGACCACCGGATGCTTTCAGTGTCCAGACTGACCCAGTAGACCTTCTGCTCCCTCCAGCTGTAGTCTACAGAGAGAATGGCCTTCTTGGCCGAGGACGACAGCACATCAAGGCTGCCGCTGCGCAGGCCGTACATATAGAGGTCCATTTGAATTGAGGCCAACAGGAAGGGCTCACCTGTTGGAAAGATTATCAGTAGAAAGGTTCGGTTTTTCGTCAAACTTTTCCTGCTAATCAAAACTTTGTTTGCTGTGAAACCTTGCAACATCTCATTTTAGTGCCCTTATGTGTATTTCTGAAGATCAGGATACATTTCATTAGTCATTTTTCAAACAGCTCCTGCAGGAAATTAGAGTACAAATTTCAGTAGTTTATGTTTAAACTACTTTGAAGCTTTACCCGTGACCTTGCACTGGCTTGCACCCGCCTCCATCATGAATCCTGGGTGACAGCCGCACTGGTACGAGCCTGGAGAGTTGATGCACAGCTGACTGCACACGCCAGGCATCCCACCTTCACATTCATCAACATCCTCACAGGTCAGTTCGTCCTCCAGGAGCTTGAAACCTGGTGCACAGCCACACCGCTGCATAGGGAAATAGACGAGTCGGGAGAAGTGAACTTTTATCAAACAGGAAAGCGACAATAATTGTTTGGTGATAGACTATAACTCTTCTGTAGTTTCTGCAGCATTTGAGTGTTTTTTGCCATGATTTAAAGCCCCTGATGTGACTGTATGGAGTCGTGTCTCACTGTCCCCCGTGGTGTGCTGTAGCAGGTCTGGGAGCAGCGCTTGTTGTCAGCCTCGGTACACTTCATCTGGCAGCTGCCTCCCTCGTCTGAGGCGTCCAGACAGTTGGAGATACTGTTGCAGACCAGCGCCGGATCCAGGCACTCCTGGCTGCCACACTTGAACTGGTGAGGCAGGCACGTCCCTGCAGCACCTGAAAAGTACATAAACGATTAATATATTCTTTTATATGTCCAATTAACTTAAGTATCCAGAGTCAGAACATTCAGGAAAGCTCAGCATTCCAAGTTTCCACTCCACACTGAACTATAGCTTAACCCTTCACAGAGTAATTACAATGAACTTAAAATGGACCTGTAACAGTCAACCCAGTCTTTGATTTTCATTTAATTTTGCTCAATCTGTCATTTGTCCATCTCTTTGTGGGGTGTACTAGTACTCACATTCAGCCTCGTCGCTGCCATCACTACAGTCAGTTGTCCCATCGCACCTCCAGCCTAGAGGGATGCACTGGGTCTTGGATTTACAGGCCCACTGAAAATCTCCACAGGTCAGGGGACCAACAGGACAATCCTGAAGGAAACAAAGCACAGTGTTACACCATCCTCTGCTCTTAAAAAAAGATGGCTTGGCCTTTTAGACATTTACTCTTTCTTGGTGGTATGACTAAAGGTGTGTGTTCCTGTTGCTTTTCACTTTATCAAAAATGCACCTTCTCGTCTGTGCCATCTTTACAGTCTTGCTCTCCGTCACAGATCCACTCCGGCACCAGGCACTCTTTGCTCTGAGGACAGCGGTGTTTGGTGCTGCAGACCGGTGCTTTAGTGCAGCTTTCCTCATCTGAGCCGTCCCAGCAGTCTGGGTGACCGTCACAGACCACCGTGGTCGACACACACTGGCCACCACTGCAGCTGAACTCAGCAGGGCTGCAGGCCTCTTCAACTACAGTGATGGAAGGACGAAAAGATGCAATTACAGTGGACTCTCAATGCAAACCGTAATCCAGCTGATGCACATCAGCACCGCACATACCACAGTTGGTCTCGTCACTGCCGTCCCTGCAGTCTCTCTCCCCATCACAGAGGAAGCTGCTGGGGATGCAGCGGGTGTTGTCACACTGGTGGACACAGCCGTCCACATGCTTGTTGCAGTCGTGTTCATCTGAACGGTCCTGACACTGAGGCATGCCATCACACACCTGGCTCTGGTCTATGCACTTCTTTCCATGTGCACAATGAAATTGGTCTGCAGAGGGACCATGACAGTGTAGACAGACTTACTATCAAGTATGAGACTGCAAGTGAAAAACAGACTACGAGTGATCCAGCATAGTGATGCACACAAATTACCTCAACATCGGCTTCATCCAACTACATCAAATTACACACCATCAGCTCAAAAAGGCTTTAAACAGATCCTCCACCCAAAACACTGCTTTAACTCTTCAAAATGGCTATTGATAACATGCCAAAACATGTGCATTGTCACCTTCCAATAATTCTCAATTCACTCCATTTACAAGCTGTGATTTTAAAGTTTCCCACAGCAGACTAATCAACATGATATTTGACCTGGCATAAGCATTGCATCAGATGAGTTTACAGGTGGAACCTGACCAGTTGGGGATTAACAGCATTGTTCAGTGAATATTAGAAACAATGGACTTCCTTAAATGTTGCTGCCATCACAGCCCTGGTTTCTAATGAAGGAGCTCCATGTGTATCCTTTCAATTACCTGCAAGTCAGTCATTACAGCAGCTTTGAATATTTTTACATCCGCCAAGGACGTAATAAAATCGCATGCTTTTGTCACCAGGATCACGTCAAAACCACAGAACAGATCTTCAAATTTTCAGAGATGGATCTTAGTCCCCAGACGACTCCATTAAATTTTGGGAGTGATCCGGATTTCAGTTTTTAACAGTCTTGAGCAAATTGCGTCAAAACTGCTTGACAGATCTTCACCACATAAATATTAGATTATAGAAGAATCGATTTCATTATGGAAGTGATCCAGATCTGAATACAGATTTTAATTTCTGGGGTCTCAAATGAGGATCACGTCAAAAGTACATGACCGATCTTCAAATTTTTATTCATACATGGATCAATTGGCAAGATACTACCTTCAGATTGTTTCATAGAAACCGAATCCAGATGAAAATTAGAATTACAATTTGGATTATATGTCTTTCCTTCTGTGTCCACGTCAACAGACATCAGAAATCTGATTGCTCTTGTTTTTTAATGACTTTAACATCCATCACTACCAGTCCTATATTCTAAGCCAGCTACCTGAATGAGAGGTTGCATAAACTTTACATACATAAGTTAAACTGGAGTGTTTATGCCTCACAATAGAGTTTAATGCAAGGGTAGGTCTCTTCCTGTTGCAACACAGCTGATTTCAATAAGGGGCTCCTTATTGGGCTTCTTCACAGCTTTAGTGATGACATCATCCTTAGACTCAATATGCTGAAGCAGGGAGAAAGCTAAAACCTGCAGGACGCCCCTGGTTTAATGCAATGTTGACTCTGCTCACTAGATGGCAGAAAAGTTTTCACATTTGCAGGATTAAGTTCTCAATTCAAGAGGGGTCATAGTAGGTTTTCCTTAATGTGCAAACATTTTTGACAGCATTGGCAATTTCAATACATTTCCTCTCTGAAGAAAGTCTCTGCATTCCTTTTAAACTGAGAATTGACTGCTCTATACATCGACCATACAGGAGCTCTTTAGTTTTAAATGCTTTACAGACAGCCATTTCTCCAGGAATTTTCAGAAAACCCTTCATCTGTGACATTTTAGGACCAATTGAATCTCCATCTGATGTCTCCATGTCAGATTCATGGTGCATTTGATGAGTAATTAGTTTCGATCTTTGGTGATTAAGATGTGAAAGTGATTTACCCTTTCCACATTCTGTCTGACAGTCTTCCTCATCCGAGCCGTCCCTGCAGTCTACTTCTCCATCACACACATGATCATGGAGGATGCAGTCCAAGCTGTCCCTGCAGGGTATGGAGCCAAGAGAGCACTTGAGGGGTTTTGGTAGGCCGGCAGCAGGTGTAGATGCAAGTACTGTGGTAGCGCTGGTTCCTTCCTCATATTGGTCCTCTGAGAAAAAATCAAATGAAAACATACACCGTTTAAGTCCAGTAGCTCATCTCCAAGTAGAGACATTGCTGTGTCACTGTACCGCAGGTTGCCTCGTCCGAGCGGTCCAGACAGTCCACCTCTCCATCACAGACGAAGCTGGCAGGCAGGCAGCGGCCGTCACAGGAGTGAACGCAGTCGTCACTTTTACTCCTGCAGTTCATCTCATCGGAGCGGTCCTGACACTGAGGCTCACCGTCACACACCTGCTCCTTGGCTAAGCACTTCTTACCATGAGCACACTGGAACTGATCTGAATGCATGGAGACATTAAACTACAGCAAGATGACCTCGTAGGATGGAACAGATGTCAACACTGATCAAGTGACAATTAAGCATTTGGAAATTTGCCTGACGACATTGCTTTTCCGCTCTACGTTTGAGGACTAATCTTCAATTTCTTCTCCCATTCTTCAAACTGGCTCTTCCGTTTTAACCTCTACCAGAATGAGTCAGAACAGTGAAAGAAGTGAGGCAGCCAATGCCAAGTTATCCACACTGACGGTGCAGTTCACAAGTTTAAGATCAAGTTACTTCAATAATGATGAAATGCAGATTTACAAAATCCACAACAATTATCAATAGTTTAAAGGTCCAGGTAGGTTCTTATTACTCATTTTGTTCTGACTTGAAACAAGTCATTACTTATAAATGATCTGATGCATCCAGTAAACATTACAATAATGGCTGTGTGCCAGTGCATGCATACACACGTGTATGAAAGTCATGAATTTTAAGATGAAAGTGAAGCTAAAGCTTTTGTCCTCTTAGTGTATTTAAAAGTAAAAAGTAAAGAAAAAAAAGCTTACTTTCGTGCATGTAGAAGCATCACACCCACAGAAAATAGATTGCTATGAGCATGTTTATAGTTTGAAGTTACTCAGGACACATTTTCTCAGTTTATATTATGCCATCAAATAGTTTATTTGAAAAAAAATTACATTAATTTCTCATTTCTTTAAGTTAATTGCTGCTGATGATTAAATGCAAAACATACAGAAATTTTATAGCCAGAAGGTCATAGCAAAAATCAAAGCCAAACAAACATTTATGTTTTGACTCCCTCTGTTGAAGGGAGATGTGTCTATTAAATGACAGACAAGTTTTGACCAGGTTTAAGATGATAGGTTTTAAAACCGTTTTTTTTTTTAAAAAAGGGAGACATTTTTGTATGTTGAAACGGGTTTTTGAATATAAAACTATCAAGATTTTTTATTGATTCAGAAGCTCCAAGTCAATTCATGTAATCAGTCTTACAGATTGTTCATGCTGGTGCTTTAAGGATTTTATTTTTAAGATTTATCTGATCATTAATTGCATTTTCAGAATGCTTGGACCTTTTGTCACTGTTAAATCAAGTTAATCTTTAGCATTGAGTAATTTCAAAAACATAGAAACCCATATTTCTTCACCTGTAAATTCTAGTTTGATAATTAATTAAGCCAGATTTGACCTGTGTGCGCCCCTCATGTTGTCTCATACCTTTCTTGCATGTTAGTTCACAGCTCTCTTCATCTGACCCGTCCTTACAGTCGGCATCTCCATCACACACATGGTTGTAGGGGATACATTCCGAGCCATCCTTGCACATTTGAGAGCCCAGGCTGCACTTCAATTGACTGCTTCCAGCTGAAACAACTTAAGACATCACAAAAAGTAAAGAGCCATTAAAATGTGCAGCGATACAGATGCTGACAAAGTCAGATTTTAGTCTCATTGAGTCACCTTGCAAGGACAAGAGCACAAAAAGAAACCACCAGACACCCATCACACATAAAATAAAACAGACCAAATGCTGTCAAGTGCAGATGGGGAGCCTTTTATAAAGGAGGCAGGTGCAGCCAATGCTGCTTAATTGAAGAGCTGATTGAGGGAAAGAGCTGCACCTAACTGCAGCCTGCATCAATCTCAGGTAAAATAAAACCGCTGAGCTGCACAGCTCATCTGCTTAGGTTGTACATTTTGGGAGAATATGATTAATGCAAACAGACCCAATGAGTTAATGCTATATGACATTTTTTATTACAATATATACATACGATAAATGAATGCATTTGTTATTTTTCTGTTTAAATGTTTTTTTTTGAGGGACCTTGGGCCGGGAGGGCCAGGACCCTATTGTTATTTGTATGTTTTTTATTAGTAGTAGTAGTCGTTATTGTTTCTTATTCCAGCAAGCCAAGACTCATACCAAAATTTGACCACATAAACACGCTCCAAAAGTCACCAAATCTGGCACGCTCATCAGGACTAGTGAATAATTTCAGAAGATGTAAAAATTAACCCTCAGAGTGCCAAATGTGCTCTCTAGCGCCACCTAGAAACACTAAGATGGCAACCACGGTTCGTAGAAATTCGCAGGGAGATCAAACCAAAACTCATTTGTTTGTCTCATTGAGACGATAAATCACACCCTGATACCCCTGACCTAAATCCATCACGAAGTCTGCAATTGGCCTTTCAAAGTAAGTGTAGATTTTCGCCCAAAAAAGCCTTCAAACAAACGTTATCTCCTCTCAGGATGGATATCATACCGGCTTCAAAACACAATGAAATGACAGATGAGACCCTTCTGCTCAAAACTGGTGAACAGATTTTTAATTACTAGCGCGGTTTATGTTTTATTACACAGTTGGGAACGTACAAGCTCCCTGTGTGCCTCCTCTTATTAAATACCCACATTTCACCCCTAAACACACAAAAAAATCACTAAATATGCCATGCTCATCAGGACGGGTGAATTATTTCAGAGATTGTAAAATTAACCCCCACAGTACCAAATATGCTCTGTAGCATCACCTACAACTACTAAAACTGCCACCACGCCCTGTCGGAATATCGTAGGGAGATCAAACCAAAACTCATTTGTTTGTTTGTTTTTGCCCAAAAAGGCCTTCAAACAAAATGAACTGAGCCTCCTGGTGTCTGAGGTTTACATCTGACTGCTTCGAAACCCACACAGAAGGAAAGACAACAGATTTTCTTGTGAAAATATATTAATTTTATGAAACACTTTGCTCGAAAACTGTGGATTCTGCCGAGTTCTTTCCCAAACCTGAGATAGAATCACTCTGTCCCTATTTGCTCAAAGCAATGCTGCACCTGTGTCAACAACTATTGCATTGTTACCAAGTATTACGCAATATCATGTCGATTCAACCATTACCACCTAATCTGCATGTCCTGACTTTCCAAATAAACAACTAAACCTTGAAAATTGATATTTAGGGATTAGCTACAGTATAACTTAGTTGGGTTTTGAAGTAAAAGCCCCCATATTTTTCACAATAAAACTTGGGGAAAGTTTTTGTTTAAAACCCAATTGACCAAAAATGTATATTTTGTTAGTATTTAAATGGGCCAGAGGCTATTATATGGCCAGAAGCAATGATTGAGCCGAACCCCACGGGCCAGAGCCTGAGGTCCTGACCAACTCTGCTTGCAGCTTTAATTATTATTATTATTATTATTATTATTATTATTATTATTATTATTATTATTATTATTATTATTATTATTATTATTATTATTATTATTATTATTATTGCTTCTATAAG
>OMNM01005127.1:7773-21884 GCA_900302745.1 Parablennius parvicornis | reverse complement strand
TAATGGGTAAAACACTGCCCCCCACTCTCATGTAGAGGGTTTTTAACTGCATGAAAAGAGTTTGGTCGACCATTTGGTAAAGAATCAATGGTAAACTGGGCGGCTTTAACACTTTGAGTGGTTTTATTTGGTCTGTACTCAAAGTAAAAATAAATAAATCAAAACGTATAGTTTGTATTACACAACCCCCTTGAAAACATTTCCAGAGCTTCTGAAATCATCTATCATTTTGTCTTTTGTTTGGGCCCTTACTACAATTAAAAGGTACAAACAAATCTTGCTTGGAATGATTGAAAACTGGCATTGATACTTGATTACAACACTGCTTTTGTGTCATGTTCAAAGACAACAACTCTGGCTAACTATTGTGTCTCTCTCTTGAATCTGTCTGAATGCCGGCAGATTCTGTCCTTTGCCAACTGTATTAGCTGGTTTGAAGTACCTTGGCAGTTACAAACGTATTTTAGTTACTTCTAATACTCATTTATTAACGACCAATTGAGAGATCTTCAACGCAGCCAGGTACTGCTGGAGATGTTTTAAGAGCTGTTTTTCTTATATTCAAAATTCTTGAGATATACTAGTCTTACAAGTCGTGCATCAATCCCAGATTTTTTGCTATTTGATTTCATTACAGCACTACTATAGTGTTATTGCCACAACTTGATGAGTTCGGGCTGTCTACACGCTTTGAAATGTTTTTTCAGGACATGAAACATTAGCCCCAGTAGCCTAATGGATAAGGCACTGGCCTCCTAAGCCAGGGATTGTGGGTTCAAATCCCATCTGGGGTGGCTGTGGTTTGAATACCACAAACTATATCTTATAGATGGCAAATGATCAACTTTAAAAATGTAATCTAAAAAGCTACTGCAGTGGACACTTGGACAGATCCTAGGAAACTTTGAGTATGTGATTCCTGCTCCTTATATGCTGTTCACTTAAAATTCTGCAGAATAGCTGATGTATCTTTCTAACTTGAATAAACAAAATAGAGGAAAGATGGATGGTCAGATCTTTTTAACCAACAAACACTATTTCAGACCATATGAGACCTTGAACTCAGAAAAAAGTTTTTGTATACTGTTAAACTTTCCACCAGAGTATCCCATTAATAAAAAGTATATTTAAAAAAAAGAATATAATAATGATAATGTCAGCATTTTTGCTTGACTCACTGTGTTAGTTGTATACAAACCTTAATGTCACTAAACCCAATGTTGATCAGCCTCAGTTGTCTCATACAGAATAAGACTTTAATTTTATTTATGTTTCAGATCCTTTAATCATATGATCCCACAGCCGATCATCTGCCTCCAACTCAACCCATGTTCCCCCTACATTACATCCATTAATCTTCTCTGTGGTCTTTATCATCTTCTGCCTGGCAGATTCATCATCATCAATATTGTTTGACCATATACTATCTCTTCTCAGCACATGTCCAAGCCAAATTAACCTCTTAATCTATGAACTGCCCAACCTAATCTGTTAATTTTCAATCAAGTCAATTCTTTAAAGCCCTGATTGAAATCTCAGGATCTTCACCTCTGCCACCTTCAGTTCAGCCTCCTGCCGCCAAACCATACATCATGGATGGTTTCAATTCTGTCTGTCACTCACAACACCCATATCCAGCTTCACCTCCTTTCTTCACCTGTGTTGTGCACTGCCCACTGGATTTTGCACTTTATTTTACATTGAAATATAATCCTGATGGATGAAAACAATTGCAGTGAGTTGTACATCCACAGATAAGATATTAAACTGAAAAGTCTGATCCAAATTCACTTGAAACACACGTCAAACATTCACAACTGCATAAACCTTTTGCTGCTCACACACACACACACACAGAGAGAGAGACGGAGAGAACTGAATGAGAGGACACTGGCACGAATCCCAGATAATGAATAAATCCAGTGCGATTGAATGTTGAGGCCAGTTGCTATGGAAACCAAGGCTGCGGCATGAAGACGAACCTAAGGTGACCAACAGGCCCGTTGGTCACCGTGGTAACAGCAGTGCTATGCAGACATACAATGAGGAGGTGGTTAAGCACTTCTAAGTTTCTCCAGCCTGCAAACTCTCCCGCGTCACACCCCCAAACAGCAACACTCATAAACACAAGGACAGAACGCGAAAATCCAAACCCGATCCTTCTTTTCATGAAACATTCAGTGGCAGGTCTCCAGCTGGTAATATGACTGGTGGTTGAGGCCTGTCTGATGTCATTAGCTTTACTGTGCATGTAATGCGTTTGCCATTTGATGCTGGTGCGTGTACTCACGCAGCTGGTCAAAGTGCGTCTGCAGGCCGTCTGGTCCCGGGACAGAACACACCATACGAGCCTTCTGGAAAGTGCTCCACTTGTTGACTAAACTTCGTTGGCCCCCAATGTCATTCTGCGCAAAATATGAAAAATAAGATTAGATGTATGTTGCGTGAACCTCAGGATGTCTAGCCATCATGTTGAAGCTGAAGCAGACCTGAGTAAATCAGTAAAATAGAGATTATAATAATTGTTTTTTAGTTAGTCACAGTCACAAACTATTTATCAAAATATACTGATGTCTATTGGTTTTATACAACGTATATAAAACCACATTGACTGCACTTTTTTTGTAGTTTCTGCTAAACAGACTGCAAAATGATCATGCCTGTCTTCTCATATCCACACACACTGTTTAAACCTTCACATTGTATCACAGTGAAGCTGAAGACGCTGCGACAGAGACAAACATAAACTGTCCTCCTCACTTCAAATGGCATATCAGTGCAAACTTGGTGAGAACAGACAATCAGACATTTGCTTACTTCAACACACACCACAGCGGGCGCAGATACACACACTGACCGGCATGTACGGACAACATCATGCAGGCAAACAGTTTTTTTTTTTTTTTTTGTGAACTACATGCAGGAGAGTTCCTGATGTGAGGACACACACAGTGAAACCTGCACTCTCTCACTGACACACACACACACACACACACACACACACCCACACACACACACACACACATCGTACCTTGCACACTCTTGCCACTCTGGAGTAGAGCACCTTCCCAGCAGCCCCTTCTGCCTCCTGTGCGCGCTCCGTGAAGAACACGTATACCTTATCGTCTTCTGGGTTATCAGTTTCAGACAGCGGCGCTACCCGCACAAACTGGGCATCTGGAGAGAGTGTAGCACACACACACACACGCACAAAGATAAATTATAGCAAATCAACGCTGCAGTGCAGTCCGACTACGTGGAGGACAGTCATATGCACAGGACCTTCTTGTAAGCGTCTGCAAGCAGATAGAGCAGAGGTATGATGAAGGTACGGCTGAGTTTACAAAGAGCAGAGAGAGCAAACATCTATCTTGTTGCTATCAGCTGTAGACGTCGACACACTGACGTGATAAAAATCCCACGGGCGCACAGGCGAAGATTTTGAAGATTTACAACAAAAGATATTTCAGTTTACTTCAGAATATTCAGTAGCACAAAGCCAGAATGAAAGAATGAGACGTCTTTATGAGAAGTATCATTTTATGTCTACCTATTGTGCTTGTATAAAACACACATTTGGGAAATGAAGATAAATATATTCCACACACCAAATGTTTTGTATGCACTCACAGCGAGACTGGATAAGTTATAAAGTATGACTCTCTGGATCTCATTTGGTTCCATAACTATTTTTGCTACTCACCCTGCATCCAAGTGGAGTCGTACTGCTCGGTCCGTATGACGTGACGGCTGCCAAGACTACGGAAAAACGCAGAGTCCCGGCTCATGAAGTCTGAGGTGATGCCTGCGTACAGCTCTCCATCTACGCAGAGCACAGAAAAAATAGCATGGTCTGACACTGTTATTCATGAAAACGTTTGAGGAAAAGAGTCTTGTCATAGGTCATGGTGGTGTTGAGGGATTTTGTCGTGGTGCAATGTGAACCATTCGCCTGATAAAAGTAGCATTGGCCTCCTAGGTTAGAGAAGGTTCATGGCACAACAGGTATATATATAAAACAAGAAAAATATGCACATTAATGAGACTGGTAACATCTCCATCTTCCATTGCGATGACAGTAAAATAAAATTTTGTCCTTAAAACAAACACACTGAAGTAAAAAACATTTGACAAGAAAACAACAACAATCTCATATAGTGTCTAGTTGCTTGTCTGATTCAATGACTGATAATGCATTTTACACAAGAGCGAGCAATGCTGCAGACACTGTTGTGCTCATCTATAATCTATTTTCTTGAGTCGTCAACTCACCAACAACAGCAGACGCTGTCTTCTGGAGCGGATCGTAGGGGCATTTCCCCTTCCCACACTCCGTCTGGCTGTAGGAGAAAGTCTGGTACTCTGACTGAAAACAGAAGCATACAAAGAGGTCACTCAGACATAGAGAGAGAGAAAATCAGCCCCGCAGACGGAGACAGTCGAGAGAATTCTTCCTGGGTGAAGTCGCCGACTGTGACTTTTTAATTAATGTTTTAATTTCTACATTTCATGTATCGACTAAATTCAAAAAAGTTCACAGCCAGCTGGGTGTTACCGCCACACACACACACACACACACACACACAAAGTCTGCGTCTAATTGAGGTTAATTGGGATAAGAGGAGGGATTTAAAAATGTGTGAAACCAGTCAGCACCGCCAGCTCCTCTAAGAACCTTGTCTGAACCTCTGTTCGGATCTCAAATGGCCTTTCATGGGATTAGCTGTTGTCTGACTGACACACACACACACACACACACACACACACACGCACACGCACGCACACACACGCACACACACGCACACACACATGCGCACACGCACACGCAAGCTGTATTGTGTCTTCCTATTGAATAATACATTTCCTAGTCGCTAACCTAACCTTAGCAATCAAACTAAGTGCCTAACATTAACCTAACGCAACCGTAACCAAATGTTACACTAATATGCTTAGAAACCGATGGGAGATCCTGCATCTTAGGCCACACAAGTATGGTACTTTTCCAGTTTTTCAGCTCCCAGAAAATGCATTTGACACATGCCTTTTAGGGACATTGCATTGAAGCCAGCCTTATCTAACCTTGAACCCCAGTCTAGCTGCCCATCAAAAATTTCTCTTTTCCAAAACACTGAAACATTTTCATTGCGGGAACCACAATTATTGTCATCACAAGGATTGAGATTCTCCCGAATAATAATAATGTGTCAGTTGATTTCATGAACTCGAAAACACAGAAATGTCCATGTCTAAAGATTTGGATGTTAAACTTTCAGACCTATTTCTGACTGAGAGATAACCCACATGTGTCAAAGAATGATAAACTATGCGTCAGATCAGTGAGACTCCTGGCCTCTGAAAATAACATTTTCACTCCATTTGACATTAAAAAAAAAAAGGTCAAATATAAAAACTCTAAGGTGTCTATACCCCCATAGTGCAGCCTCAACGACAAAAAGAAAGTAGTTTATATCATACACAGATGGCACACGGTGAACCCTGGATGATATATGGGAATAGGGGCAGACACGACAGCAGCTCATGAGCCAGTACATAAGGGCTCGTACTAGGGGTCCGAACACACACGATGGTGGGTGGAAGGACGATTTGATCTACTCAGATAACACCATCCCAAATAAGTACATATATCATGCTGAATCAAATTTTATTTGATGTAGGGTAAAGGGGAAATTGTAATTATTCAAAATGTCAAACACTGGTCTCATGTTTGATGGTGTACAGTAGTGAATTAGAGAAAAAAAAAAAAAAACATTGTGCACAGAAAATTCAGTTAAGTCCAAAATGAATCCATGACGGAAACAGAAAACATCTGAGAAACTAACAGGGTTACTGCTGAGCCAAAACCGTCGCTTATGCTGAATCTGCATCGAGTTTTTGTTTTTTTTGTTTTTTTCGCGTTTTGATGGTCTGATTCATTTTACCACCAAATCCTGCAGACTGCAAACTAAAGTCATGTCACATGCTAAGACTTATATCAGCACTACACATTGTGACTGTACAGATGTGATTAAAAAAACATGTTTTTTTTCCAGAGGGCTTTACCTTCTTTCATTTAGTTTTAGTCTTACCTGATGGAAAACACTGGTTGGTATGAATGCACAGCGAGGGTTGAAGGCCCCAGTGCCACACACGTACAGGTGAGTCTGATTAAAAGGCTGCAGCACTCGCAGGAAGTTTGCACACTCCATCTAAACACAGAGAGAGAAAGATAGAAGGACCGCCACATGGAGGCACAATGTTTATTGTTGTTTTTTAATGGTTTCTGAAAGAGAACGGTTGTGGTATATTAACTGGCTGAATTCCTAAAACCACCGAACAGTAATAAGACCAGGAGCTGGCATCAATAATCAAAACCGCGACATGCATGTTTTCCATCAGGCTCTGGTATTTAAAAAAAAAAAAAAAGAGCAAATAAAGTGAAGCATTTGAAATGCACTGACTTGTCTTTGAACCCTTGAATGTTGGATGTGACTGGTTTGTTCGTTCATTGTCTTTCACCAAATGGCCACTTTTGACTTTTGATCTGAATAAATCTCTCAAACCTGCATCTTGATACCGTTACCTGCATCAGCGGTGTCTTGTTTGTTTTACATTCCCACATGATTCAGATTCATTCGGCTTTATTTCCGCTCTCGATTATGATCTAACGTGCAACTGTCTTACTTTATTGCTGCACAACTCTTCACATGGTAAAACTGTCTTGGTGTTATTCTGTAACTTTCAGTAAAAAAAAAAAAGAAGGCCTGACCCATAAGCCACTGATCCATATCTGTGTAAAATCGTGCTTCCTGTGTGCCTTTCAGTCGATTACTTCCCTCCACAGTACTAGTTACTTTTTTTTTCTTTTTTTTTTACATGCCGCAGTACTTATGCAATGTGGTGGTTTCGTGAGTGTGTGTTGAATCACCTCCGGGTCCTTCCCAGCCATGAGACATTCTTGGACACGGTCCGGACTGGCTGGCCAGTACAGCTACAGGGAGCCAGAGGAGAGAAAACAACACAAAGGAAGAGACATTTTAAAAAAAAATTTAAAAAATGTTATTGCTCACTCTACATTTACAATAAAAGGGTTCGGCAGGTGCTTTACAAGCAAGCCAAGCAAAGAGAGTCAGCAAAACAGGGCTAACCGAGAAGAGTCAGAATAAACTGGGGGAGGATTTTTTTTTAACCTCTTGTGTTAAAAAGGGCAGCTTTTGAATGGAAATTATAAAAATCAGCCGGCAGCAGCGCTGCATTTCAATTATGCCAGATCAGCAGGAACAGCGGCTACAAAACAATTTCATCACAATTTGAACAGATTGAATGGTAGCATTATGAGACACTGATGCAGCTTTTATATTTGCTGTTAGTTTTTTTTCTAACACATGTAACACATAAAAATGGCATTGATTAAAATAATCATTAGATTGATTTTAATTTTCTGTTTGACCACATTTGTTTCAGAGAATTTAAATGTATCAAGTTTATATTATAGAACTGTATATCATGTAATTCTACCTGTGGAGGCTAAACGAGTTCAGACATCCCAGCTACTTGATTCAGTTTAAAAATATAAAGCTGGAATTTATTAAAGCCTGAAATGACAAGTCAAAATGTAGAGCTATGGATTAAAGTATATCTCTTGTATGAATGTGACGAGTACAATCCATCTATCAAAGTCTGATTTACATCTTGTCATGAATTCACTCAGGCCACAAATATATTCAAATGCTTTTTCTTTCTGAAGCTCAACATATCTATTTATACATCAGAGTTGGAACAGCAGATTACCGTCTAATCCTTTTATTGGGACTTCAATTCCCAACTCATGTGTCTAAGACACAGAACCACAAGTTTCTTCTCGACAGCTGCTGTTGGTGTGTGAGAGTGAAAGCTTTAGAGTAGAACTTTTATTCGGCTCAGATGTATTTTTCTTCTTTAACCGTGAGTTTCTATTAGTCATGGCAGCACCTGCATGAAGCCCTCTCTTCACTCTCTACTTCTTTCATGCGCATATCTTTTTATAACGAGAGCCAGACCGAAGGCCGAGACTTTTAGCCCTTAATTTACATGTCTTGTGGTCTTTTCGTCTAGAAGTTTTCCGTCCTCTGTAATGCAAACATGGAAGAGACTGAGAGGAGATGGAATCAAGTATTACAAACATAGTGGAGACTGTCCAACTATTGTTGGAGGACTCAGGGATGCGTGCCTTTTGAGAGTTCTTGAGTTCTTGAAAGAGTCACCAAAGGTTTATTGATGGGGTTTTCTTTTTTTTTCTGACCGTCTGAATCACTGCAACTGATTAAAATCCACAAACTTTTTCCAAAATCAGGCTGTTTACAATTGGTCGTGTGAGGTTTCCCAGTTGAATGAGCTCAGCCTGAGTTCAGGTAAGACAATCAGCCCTGCAAGGATCTATTGGCAAAGAAATGAAGGATGACTTCATCTGTGGGCCAATTTTCGTAAACCCTGATCATTAGTATAATTTAACTAATAAGATTTACTTAAACTGAATTGGGGTTTTTTTTGTTGCTTGTTTCTACATGTAAACTTCGACAGTAACTCTGAAAAATTATGATGATTCAACTGCTCTCATGTCAAGCCAGTGAGAGAGGAAGAGAGAGAGATGTGAGGTTGACAGTCAAATAGCAGTGAAATGACTAATGTAAATATTTCTCTGAGTCATTCATTCCCTCCGCGAATAGGGCAGTGAGAAAGAGATGCGATCGATAGGATAAGTGATTGTCCTCGCTGAGGAGCTCATACCACAGACACAGTAAAGTGCGTGGAAGAACGTAGATGTTCACTTCACTTCAGAGTGAAAATGATTCATATTGAAACTCCACCAATGATTTTTTTCATGATAAATGAATTTCCACACATGGTGGATGTTGTTATTGAATACGTCTGCAGTTTGTTTGTCCTGAAAATTTCATTTGTCGATCTGGAAACTGTGACACAAGTTCACATTTGTGATTAATGACAAACGCTGGTGGTGACAGGAAACGATTTCTGGACGTCCAGTAATTGTTCCCCGATGCAGTTATTCCCACAGAGCCCGGAGCAGAGCGGAGACCATCAGATTAGATTAGAAAACCACGTTCCCCCTTATCTCCACATACCACACACTGACAACAACGCGGACCACCACTAAAGGACTTTTTCACCTGTTAAAAGCTGTGGTTAATGGGAATTTCACCGCTCAGTGAAATACTAGCTGTCAGTTGATCGTACATTAAAGGACTAAGATGTTTGTTTGTTTTTTAATTCAAATAATTAAAAAAATGTGTGTTAACCGTATTTCTGCACTTAGCTAAATATTTTGGAGTTGGACAGGAAACAATAAATGTGGTGAGGATGCGTAAAGAACCTTTTTTTTGTTTTTAAGAAGCCACAAACACATTCAAACTCCTAGTGACCCTTTAATACATGACGGCTCTGAGCTGTAGACTCACACTGAAGGAATGTCCTGAGGTTTTCTGGTCAGATCAAAGAAAAATGTGACTTCAGACACTGTCACATTCGACATGCTATACCCTCAACTCGGAAACACTGATGAGACGGTGTCCATCTTCCCGTGCCGGAGCTAGCATGTGCTTTACAGATTAGTATTCAGTTTAAAGCTGCGTGAGGGAAAACTAAACAGAAGTAGAAATCTCAAGCAGCACTGATAAGAAGCTGTGGATGCCATCAGCAGAAAAAACAAACAGAAATGTGGAGAATATATCACCAGGAGTGTTTTTTTTTTCACCACAAGTGGGGGGAAAAAAAATCATACGCAAGCTGGAATGGAATAAACAGACCATAAACACTGTATGTACAAATATAGAACTTTACAGTACAGAGTTATGGTTTATGATTATGACTATCCATTCTGTAGTTGGCCGGTGGCCTGGTTGAGATGGCTTTTTCTCTGTCTGTCTGTCTGTCTGTCTCACTGGTCGTCTACCTCTCCAGCCGTCTGCCAACTCACAAGTACCTCTGACTTATGGCAGTATTGATCTGATGTGACAGAACAGAGGTATGGGCAGGCAGTCCTGTCGCCGCCCTTGTTGTGACCCTGAACTCAACATCCTGACTCGTTGGAAACCCATCAGCGTGCCCGTCTGGCTGTCGACATGAAACGTGATACTGTTACAAACCTGACGTCTCATGGTCACTGTTGATTTCTTTTGAGAAAACCGGCCTCTTTGAAGCGATTTTCCCCAGGCCTTGATACCGTCATGCATCTGGATATGAATGATAGTTTTATTCTTTGCTGCATGTTTCATCTCCCGTGTGCATGAACATTGATGTAAACTAATGTAAATGAAGTTGCCTAAGTTAATCTGTGGCTCTAAACTGTGTTGACGTGTCCAGCGAGCATCTTCACATTCCTCCATAGTCAGCTGGGACGAGCTCCAGCAGCCTCAGTTACATTAAACAGTATCAACCATCATTTGATAAATGCTCTGTTGTACATGTCAGGTGTGAAAAAAGACAGAACTGACAGCTTTCTGCCTCAGTGTTTCAACCCTACATCCCAGAAGAAATGGAAATCCTGGTTTTTGGAAAGTTACAGTCAAACCACAAAGTCAGATTGTTTAAAAAGAAAGAAGAAATCCAGGATGAACTAAGCACGACGGTGGTTATTACTCCTGGTGGTTTAAAAAAAAAAAAATCTGGCTTGCTGGTCAGCTGGTGACATTCGCATCCTCAATTCCAGCTATTTTTGTACAAAGTATCAAACCTCACCTTCGCTGCCAGAACACTGAGGCCATCGCTCTGCTCAGCGGTACACGTGGGCAGCGGAGGAAAGAAGCAATGTGAGAAACGTGTGGAAAATAAATTGTGGCCGGTCTGGAATCCATTATGCTGCTGGTTACGAGGTTACAAGACGTGAGTAACATTTTCTTTAGACAATTGGCAGTGTCAAAGGGTAAAATGCCAAACTGAAGTTTTAACAGTAATGAGATTAAAGGTCTGAATTCTTCTGAATATCCTCCTCCTGAAAAGTTAGAAATACATTTTAGAAAGGAGAAAGAATATGTGGATAACAAAAGGAACCTTTTTTTTGGAAGAATTCAACAAAGATTAGACATCAGAGAAGACATCAGTGAGATTGGTTGGACTTTCCTCTTAAACGATTTGTAATTAGCGCCATCAGTGTGTGTGTGTGTGTGTGTTGTACTTTGTCTCTGAGTCCATATGTGAATGTGTCAGTTTGTGTTTATGTTCGCATCCTTCCGTTCTGACCTTGCGTGGGTTTTGCGTGATGTCGTCCAGACTGGTGGACAGGAGGTTGTCTTTCATGGCCACGTACAGACGCCTCCTGTCTTCATCGGGCAGTAAGGAGTGCAGGTCTCCGGCCACCAGGGGCAGCGTCAGCAGCCGGCCATTCTGGATCAGCTCTGAACGATGAAAAGACAAAGCAAATTAATGTCAATTTAACAATTTACTATATCAGTCAGCCTTACAGGTCACAAAAACCTTCAATGTCATTCATTCTACAATAACACTGGTAACAGAACTGAATGGAGTTTAAAATGCATTGGAAATACTCTGATTCTAAACACGGCATAGCATTTTTCTTTAATGTGCATGATTTAGAATGAGTAGATGAATGTAGCTTTTTAATAATGTCTATTGTTTCAGCAAGGTTTCTGCAACAGGCCTGATCTGGTCTTTTCATTCAAGTTTCAATTGCATGTCTTATTACCCATATCTTTCTCTCATGTCTGGGAAATAACTCATGTGCTTGGACTTTGTGCTTGTTGCAGTTTTAAATAAGGTTTTCACGGGCTCCTTTTATGTTTCTGTTCAATGTATAATTGGTACCTTGATTAAAGTTCAATGAGGAAAATAATTCCACTGGGACTGTCAGGCATTAAACACAGAGGGATCATGTTCCTTAGTTTAGTATAAAGATTGTGTTGCTTTTAGTGCAGAAACTTTTCCTTTCATCACCAATGCAATTAATCAGTCACAGATAAAAGTGTTTATGATGTAAATTATTTCCCTTACGGTCAAATTAATAAACTGAACTTGGAGGAGAAAAAAAACAAACTTTCCCACACCTGCTGCAGCTATAATCACACAGGTAATCCTCAAGAGCTTGATTTGCCACAGTTCGTCTTATCAGGACGGACTCTCGAATCAAACAAGAAAACTATAATGTATCTCTTGTGGATAAACAAACACAGACACACTGTTCCTGGCCTGCATCTCCAGACAGACTGTGTGATAACCTGCGACTCAGAAACCACAAACAATGAACGCGCAGATTACATTTTTTTTAAACGATTACACTGTCGCACCATGTAAACAATGAAAACTATGGTGCGGGAGATCGGCCGATACCTGAGCGAGGACAGGAGCCGCACGTCCGTCTGTCTTGTGTTAACGTTTGCGTACTTTATCTGCCAAATGTTGTTCAGTGGATTAAATTTGGCTGGCGATGTTAAAAGCACACACACATACACACACACGGTATACAGGACTTTAAAGCAACACTGGTGGGCATGGCTTCACACGTTGGCAGCTCCAAATAACGATGCAAAGTAGAAAGTGCTTATAAAACCTGTTTGAACTTTTAAAAAAAACGCCTGAAAACTGGCTCATAATGAGAGTAAACTCCCCAAAGCACAATCTTTCGCACAATCACACTGGCTGCTTTTTGCTTTGGACTGAACACGAAGCATTAGAGAACAATTTTGAGAACAGTAGGTGGCTGTGGCTCAGGTTGAAGGTCATCTTCCAACATCAAGATACCTGGTCTAGTACCTTGAATCTGATTGTGTGCATGAACGGGTGAATTTGGCAATGCAAGAGGAAAAACTTTACTTTAATTTTGTTCTCCATGTGCATGCATGGACTTTCTGTGGAGACTCAGTAGAGTACGGATGGTCGACACCAAAGCTAATTTCACAGTGAATGTAAACTCAGCTTCATTAAATCTCTCATGTACAGTTTGTGAATCGTTCACCGAGGTGACACCTCTTCTCCAGCCGTGATGGATAACACCTCTCAAATGCGGCGTGTTTCTTCGAGCAGCTAAAATCTGAAGTGACACACACGTCTGAAGTGAATCGTCAATTTGTGAATTACCCACACGTGGGGGGCAACATCTGTGTGAATTAAACTTTCAAACCTGGAGGCGTCTACATTACTCAATTACACAAGAGCCACTGAAGAGTGAAATCAATCAATTTAGTTATGGATCAACTGTAAATGCAATCACAGAAAAGTAACTTTTGTTCTCTACAGACAACACTGAGTTGACATTGAGCATTCTGTTGATGTGTGGCCTCCATAACTTTGATTTACACAGAAATACAACAACATATACTAATATATAGCTATCAATGTACTTTTTGAAGATATACATTACAGCAGTAAGGGATAAAATGTCGAATAAATCCAAGTAATGCAGAGCTGAAACATTCTTATAGATCAAAATCTAAACCTATTGATTATTACTTCTCATCTCACCTTTACATCTTTTGGTCAAACTAAGTAGTAAATTTTGCTTTAATTCTGAATTTTCCTATAAAAAGCACGTTTCCTCGGACTAAAAATGTCATTTTTCTTTCATCTTTCATCACAATCACCCTGCATCACACTTCAAGTAGAAAGCAATCTATCCATTAAAACTTTAATTCATCTGGTCGGACATAAACTGCACACATCAATAATCTACACTGGAACAGACTTGGGAAGATGTAAGATTTTATAAAAGAAAGTGATGACTGACCCTGAATATTTTTGAACAAGCTGCTGAATTTGTTCTTTCAAACGGAGTTCACGGCATTGTGTGTTTAACAGAAAGGAGTTGGGGGAAGATCGGGGTACAAACAAGAAGAAAAGCCGTCCAAGAAAGTCTGACAGATGCAAAGAGCAGCACGACACAGTTAAGATGGCAGTAATCTATCAGTGAAAGGCTGTGAAACTGTGGCAGGCTGCTCATGAGATGTGAGAAAAGATAGAAAAAGTGAGCAGCAGACTGGGGTGAGAGAAAGGCCACTGTCAGCCGAGGCATATTTGTAGCAGCTTAAGCTAATACTTTTTTTTTTTCATTTTTTTTTTTTTTGGGGGGGATGAAAAAAAAAAAAAAGTCAAAAAAAAAAAAAATTCAA
>OMNM01005108.1:10542-20912 GCA_900302745.1 Parablennius parvicornis | reverse complement strand
AGTTCACCAGCACAGGCTCCGCCAACACTGAAACCAGCAAAGTCGCTGGATCACTGGAGACCAAATACAAGTGGGCGGAGCACGGCTTGACCTTCACGGAGAAGTGGAATACCGACAACACACTGGGTACTGAGATCACCCTCGAGGATCAGGTAGCGCATGAAAGAAAACAAAAAAGATCTAATGTGAATTCAAAAATATGTTGGCGTCATCGAGCGTACATAGAAGATTCCTGTATAAGCTGTGTTCATTCTTCATTTTCTGTACTTTGCCCTGTGAAGTGTGTCAATAATACTCTTTTTGTTTTTTGTCCACAGTTGGCTAAAGGACTGAAGCTTACGTTTGATTCATCCTTCTCGCCAAACACTGGGTAACTAAAACTGAATCTGATTTCTTCGAAAGGGAAGACTGATGAGTAGGGATGCTCCGATACTGCTTTCTTTTAAAAGAGGAGTACTAACCTTAAGCTACTACTTATTAAATGCCATTACACTTACAATTGTTTTCATAATGTTAGATTTTCATCTGACGCTTTCAGAATTCAGATAACATAAAATGACTCTTAAACATTCACTGTATAGCGTTCTTGGGCTTGGCATTTTAATAATAAACATAAAAATGTCAAGTATAACCAAACTATTATTGAAGTTTCCACTATTTGCTGGTTTATTAGACGCGGCTCTGCCACACGTTTTTCAGCCACGGGGTCTTTTCCAAAAGAGCCCACTGGGGAGCAGTGGGTTTGTCGGAGTTTGTGTATTGACCCTAAAACCCTGAGCGTCCTTTTCTGTTCAGTAAGACACTGTAGCGTGTGTCATGTGCTAATGTGATGAGTTGAAAATAGTGCAAAGTCTTGTTTACAAGTGTGTTTTAAATATGTCTCATTGTGCTAAAAATGGGAAACGGGAATAAATGCTCTCAAAAGCAGAATTCATTAAGATCAATATCGAATGAAGTAAAACACGGAAAGTAAATTTGATGAGACTATATTTGTTATCTTCAAATAGATGTCAAGTTTATTGTGTTGATCTCTTTCATAGAGTTCAAATGTATTTATTGAATGATTCTTCGATCTTTCCAATAGCCTGATCTGATCTGGCATCGATTGGTTTGGGCTGAACTTTTAAAATGTCCAACTACTTTTCATCCAAATTCAGCAGCATCACTTCAAGCCTAATTGATATTTAACACGCAAACGATGCACGAAGGCTATGTGTTGCCGTGAATCACTGAATTAGTTCCTCATCAGACATACAGTATATGACTGTAAAGTATACTAGAATCAGTCATGTTTGGCATGTAGCATCTGATACTGGTGCGTCACTTCGGATGAGTTTATTTTGTTGACGCCTCCATAACGGTGTACAATGAGGATTTAGGGTGTTACACAGGGTTTATTCGCCAGTTTATGTCTTCCCAATAATGATCAATTTGAAAAAGTATTTTAATATAAATGTTTCACAGCACACTGCCATACCTACCGAGATGCATTTAGTCTAATATAACGGTCATTTTCGGTCCGTCGCAGCGACAGCACTTTAACAATCTCTTATCTCATCCTCGCAGCAAGAAGGGTGGCAAAGTCAAGACGGGTTACAAGCGTGAACACATCAACCTGGGCTGCGACGTCAACTACGACATCAACGGGACGGCCATCCACGGCGCGGCGGTGGTGGGCTACGAGGGCTGGCTGGCAGGCTACCAGATGACCTTCGAGGCCGGCAGGAACAGGATCACCCAGAGCAACTTTGCAGTCGGCTACAAAACCGACGAGTTCCAGCTGCATACAAACGTGTAAGTGGTCATGACGCGTCACGCCACCACCACAAGTTGCTTTAACAACAGAAAATTTGCAAAGACGTTGCATATTTTGGATATGTTAAGGTAGTAATGAGTACCAGGCCCTGGTGAGAAATGTGTGGAAGGTTGTTCATCTGAAAGAGTAACGATGCTGAAATTTGAAGTTTTTGTTCCACACTAAACGTGATGAACTGATGAAATAGATATTCTCTCTCTCCGAATCGCAGCTTTGAGCCCATTCCCTTGTCCTTGTCTGGCTGACTGACTCGTTACCTGTTTGGCTCTGCAGAGCCTCGAGCTGCCTGCGGGATTATTCTTATACTCGGGTGATGGGATTTACTATATTGAACGTGAGCTGGAGTGAGTGGTTGGCCGGCCCGAGTGAGAAGCAGTGCCAGACAGCGTTAGTCCTGCTTCCTGCTGTGAGCCTGGCCAATCCATGCTGTTGCAGTCACTTGAGTTCAGACAAAGTGCAGCAAAAGCTTTTACACTCACATCGGGGGAAAAAAACAAACATACAAATACAGGCCAGTATTACAGCCTGTGGTATCACCCCCAACAGAAACATCACTGACTGTTTTAAATGTTTTCCCACAGAAATGATGGCACGGAGTTTGGCGGCTCGATCTACCAGAAGGTGAATGACCAGCTGGAGACGGCTGTCAACCTGGCCTGGACTGCTGGAAACAGCAACACTCGATTTGGAATCGCCGCCAAGTATCAGATTGATCCCGATGCTTCCTTCTCCGTGAGTAGTGTGTGATCGCAACTAGTAGAGTTGTAGTGGTGGAGGAAGATCTTGTACGACTGCTGCTTCTTTCTTTGGTTTGACCTCCGTTAGAAAATATTTACTGTTGCGTTTGTGGATGTTTTAAATGTTTATTCGCTGTTTCTGGTATTAACCCGTGTCAATTTGAGAAAAAGAAGAAAGGTGAAGGTAATTTTCCACATTGATGAATAAAACCTGTGGGCCAACTTGAACAGACACGAGCCTCTGTGAATTCATCTTGTTCAGTTAGAGCTTAAAGAAACTTGTGTACTCCCACAGGAGCAAGCCCTCTCTATCACATTAGATTCTAAACCCCACCTGCAGTTGAGCTAATTAGAGCGGCTGTTTTGATAATGAGATGCACTCTGTAGTGACTCTGATCAACACCGCCAACATGTCATTCTGAAGAGAAGCCGCTTTATTTAGTCTTTCCACTTGCTATTTATTTTGGGATTCACTCTGTAGATTTGTCGACAGTTTCCTGATAGAAGGCTTCACGTTACCAGCATCCATTCATCAATGTCTTTTTTTCTGTTTTTAATCTTGTGGTTTGCACGCAGGCCAAGGTGAACAACTCCAGCCTCGTGGGCCTGGGCTACACTCAGACTCTAAAGCCAGGTGAGTTCACTCTGTCTGCACCTCGCGTGCTCGGATTAGCTGCTGTTTTTTTTTTTTTTTTTTAACAATGAACAGAATTTTCAAAGTTCATTTTAAATTCTACCACTTTTGTTGTTTCTGCAGGCATCAAGCTCACGCTTTCTGCTCTCCTCGATGGCAAAAACATCAACGCGGGCGGCCACAAGCTCGGTCTCGGCCTGGAGTTCCAGGCATAGGAGGATGAGGCCAACGCCTCCACCTGACCTCTCCAGCACACATGCATTCCCCAACAAATAAATTCCCTGCCCCCCCCTCCAAAAAAAAACCATAATCTGAAATCCTATAAAGATTAGCTCTCCTTCACAAAGCCCCTGTTTCCCCTACACGTTGCAGCTGGGAGGCGGCAGAAAGGTTTGAATCGTTCACATCATGTTGAACTGCTTTTAAAGGACCACTTAAGGGAATAAATGAGCCCACTTTAGAACAAAACACCTGCACTTGTCAATCAGAAAGTTTGATCTGGAGCCGTGTAGCTTGTAAAGGAAGAGTAGCCCCAAGTGCAATCACGTCAACCTCACTCTTTTCAGTTCATGACATTCATACATGATGCTTTAGTTTGTGTGTCTAAAATAAATAAAAGGGATCAGTTTATAGATCAGTCCAGAATCCAAAAAGGGCTCGACAGAGTTGACATACAGTGAAGTAGTGACACCACAAGATGGTGCTATTACTGAAAACACTCCTCACGCAAAGGTGAAATGGTGAAGTCACCATTTTATTGGAAACACTGCACTGGAGAGCTTGTGTGTTTGTCTCCATATATTCTATGATTGGAAGGGTTAGTCGTCCCTGACGTAAGCAGCTGTGAGTAGCTCTAAGAGACACTACACCCCAACTGTGTACATTCTTGTGTTTTTGTCTCACTTTGTCTCTTGTGTCTGTGCATTTGGTGTGATTTGTCTTTTGTTACGTATAGCAAAAAGAGATATTATTTTATCGATGGTCTTGCATAGTTTTAATCCACCTGAGAAGTCTTACGAAGGCGAAGACCCGTCGGCTCTTCCTGGTCAAGCAAACACAAGAATTAAAAAAAACCTATTGTGTGCACACAGCTGAGCCTTTCTGGATAAACGTTACAGAGGATGAAAAGAATAATTACTGACCAGGAGAGGGTACTCTTCCACAACTGGTTATGGGAGTCATGCTTAGTGTACTTGACAGTATTGTCATTACCTGAACTAAATAAAGGAACATCTTGAACCGGAACTTGGCGTGTTTGTTCTTTTGTCACCTCACATTTGGGTCACGTGTTTATTGTGGTCTATAGCCTGCTGGGAGATGAGAACTTGGAGTTTGTTTATCTTTTATAACTTCTTCATACAAGTTTTCATCAAGGTCTTTTCCATCTGAATGTGACATTAACAGGCTGCACATCTTCAAAGCACAGCACTGTCTAACCTGTTGTTAGGAGGATTGTGGGGGGAGCATTAAGTAAAGTTAAAAACACATGCAGACAAGAAAACAATTTTTAAACAAAGCATCATTAAAAAAATTCAGAGTGATTCCTGTAAATTATTTAAATGGTCCAAATAAGACACTTTGCTCAGTAAATGTTTAATGAATGACAAGTCAACTATATGAGCCACAGAAGAATGTAGCCTTTCAACTTGGTGGATTCAAACCAGACCAGAATGAGTCTTAAAACATATTTGAACAGGAATTAGGATTGGGTGTGGCCCCGCATCAATCACCAGACAACCCTGGTGACACCCCAGATCTTCTCAAGTTTCACAATGATAGCTGACCCACTGATATGGAGCATTTTCCATTTCCACTAATTTGGTGGCACTTTTAAGCTTTAAAAAAAAAAAAAAAAAGGCTGGTTAGAAGCAATGATACAGTTCAGAATAGAATGCAGAATGTCCCTAATGCAGCTTGTGGAGCAAAATAAGCATCACGTCTTTAAAATAATTGCTCTTCAACAATGTGGCCAAGCAGGAACATAATTACTGAATACAAGTATGCATGAAAATAACCACACCTGCAGAGAGACAATGAATGGTGGAGGTACGATAAACACAATAGGCTGACAAAGTCATACAGGTTAAGTATTTCAGTTTGTAATGCAAGCTCTTCGGTATTATGGTACATACTTGTGACAACACCAGTATCTTTACTACAAGGTGAGGATTTCAATGAATTCATCATGATTGAGCAAAACTGTACACTGAATCCCTCTAATCAAAAAGTCCTTGGTTCTGACTCAGAGAGCTTTCAGTGCAAAGATGCATGCATGATTTTCTTTTACAATAACAAAATATAACAATAACATAATGAATGTAAAAGTAGTTAGGTGGTGGTTCACAACACACTCAGGATTCGTGATGAATGAGATGTCAAACCATTGAATTTGGCAGACAGCCCCTTATGCCAGTCTTGTCTCTGAAGAGACTTGATTGTCCAAGTGTCTCAAGTGACAATAGTTAATAAGAATGTCATCTTTAAAATACAAAAGCAGTTCAACTCCATGCTGTTGCATAATTGCAAACATCCTTCATTGAAATGGGCAGTAAATAAGCAGTACAGAATGGGGGAAATTAACAAAATAAAATATTGAAAAAATAAATAATATCGGTTGTTGTGTGAGGAATGTTGTAGATTTATCTATGACAAACTGAAGGTTCGCAGCTTTATGCTGCCTCGACCAAGCAATGTTTTCCTCATTTGCTCTTATTGTTATTACGTGAGCTCCAAACAATCAAACCTGGATTTCATAGTTCAGTTGTTACTAAGTCTTGAACTTTCTAAAATCCTTTTACCATTGTGCATTGAGCCAAAAGAGAAATGTCAAATGAGGATTACGGCCATGAGGTAACAGAGTTTAGGGGGAGACGTGACTCGAGAGTTATTGGGTTTGATTTGATCAGGATTACATGGGCATTCTATGTCGCAATTGTTTTGTCCTTGGCTTGTTAATCACTTTGACAGCCTTGAGAAGAAGGAACGCAACGTTTATGCAAACATTGTAACATGCAAATCTGCTGTCACGCAGCGTGATTCACGCTCCTCCCACGTGTCGGTGACGTTCTATTAAATTGAGGCCACGCCCCCTCATATCACGCACCAACATGGCGTCGCACAGAAGCCTGGGACGAAGCAGGAGAGCGATTTCGCCTCTTTTTCTGCTTATTTTGCTCCAGCTCTTCGTCGCAAGCTGCCAGTCAGCATCGATATCCTCATCGACTGAAGGTAGGTCACATCCGTGGGAAGTATCAGCAGTCACGACTGCTAAATGTAAACTTTGAAGTGGGCTTGTTAGCTGCTTAGCTGCTCCGTGTCAAATAGCGTTATCAGGAGCTCGTTGTTAGCACGGACGCTAAAACATTTAAAATAGTCAATAACACGCTTTCCGTATGTGTCCGACAACTTAAAACTGCGTTTTGTAAAGCGCAGTCCTCGTCGAAACTCTATATATCACAGTGTACCGAGCGTTTCTTTTCTGAATATAATAAACATTGACGTCTGAATGACACCTGACCAGTAACACTGTGTCGTGTATGAAGGGAGAAATGCCTAGCAAAAGTGACTTCATTTAAGTTTGTCGTTGCCCATTTTGTTCCTTTCCACCTAATAACCAGTCCAACCTGAAGTAGTCACATAACATTAGGCAGCTGAATCAGCCAGCAAGATCTCAGCATGCTTTAGATGTTTATCTGCGTCAACAACACACCTGATTTATTCATGCGTGGAGCTGTCAGCAGATGTGTCAGAGTGAAGACATCTGGATCTGTCTCTTCCAGGTCAGGTCTTCTTTACAGGCCAACTTTAGTTGTCTTCTTCCTTCAACACCCTTGATTTAAATAAATGACTTGCAGTGGTACCTATGAAACAGTTCAGGGGAGTTGGTCACAATATTGACAATGGGAAGACTTAATCTGCTTTTATGAGGTAACAGACCTTCAAATCAAAGCTAACACGTTCACACCCTTTGCCATTCCCCTAGTTTGAGTTATTGTTGCTTTATCTAGTTACAGTACACCTAATCTTTTATACCAATAAAATAATCCACAGTGTTTATTCTGTACTGAGAGAAAAGTTCTCGTGTGTCAGCTGGAGTCGGATTAACTTGAATCTCTTGTGTGATTGTCGAGAATATAATAGAAATCCTCTATTACTCCCGGAGTGAAATTCTTTGTTATTTCGAATTTGAATGGAATTAAGGGGAGAAACTGCGCTAATGACAGCGATATCATGATCCACTTTGGTGACCCTGGATGAAAACCGCCTCAAGAGACAATTCGTGGTGGTGAAAACACACCATGCTAGTAGACTGAACCTGCTTTAAAAGAGGAACTTCAAAACAAATTCTTGTGCAGTTTGAATGATGTTTGATTAAAATCAGCCTGAACTAAGTGACTGTAACTTCAGAGGTTCCTGGTCCCGCCAGCAGAACGTAACTGCAAAATAGTTTAACTCTGTTCTGTGTTGGTTGTTTTTCGTTCTCCGCTGGTAAAGTTTCACACACTTAAGCCTGAACACATTGCCGTGAGAATGATCAATCCTGGTATTGAAGTATAAAATGCCACTATGAGCACGAACTGAAGCAGATTAAAGTGAACATTTTCTTTTCACTTTGAGGGCCACTTCAAAAATGTGAAAACTGTCTTGAAGTGCTGCGGGCCTAGAGATGCCCTCCAAGGGCTCTTCAGTGCATTACTGGTAGTGATTTGATTTGTGGTGGTCGGGAAAAAGTCACTTGGTCCAGATGCTCGTGTCGTATATCTGCGTAGTTAATTAAACCTCTGTCAGGGAAAGAAACAACCTTTTGAAGTTCCCCATTCATGAGCAGAGACCAAAATAAACACGGCTTCTGTTTTTCCTTGTTGGACTTTGAACACAGTGTTTCTTTTATAAGCTTGAATGTGTTCTGATAAGGGCGGCTGTGTTTTATTATTATTATTGGTCTACTGTGTGTTGATCATTCTTTTTTTTTCCTTTCTCTTTTTTTTTTTAATAAGGGCTACATGAGAAGCTTTAGTCTGATTAGAGAACTGTATCGCTGCAACTTTCTACTACCGGGTGGAAACAAAATGTCTTGCTTGTAACCTTGTTACAGTTACTTTTGCCATTTGATTGACAGACAGCAGAGGAATAATCTGCAACATCTTGCTTTTTGTGACTTTTAAATGTTGACATTCACATCATCATTTACAAAGTTGTTTATATTTCATTGGTAAACACCAGGATAAGGAGGGAAAGTGTTTGTTCAGTTGCGGGACGACTTGGCAGCCAATGTGTGGTTATCCTGCAAATCAAACATCACATGATAATGGTGTCGATCGTATCACACGGATACTAGTAAAAACCAACTTGAAAAAAAAAAAATAGAGAAATGACATTTGTTGATTGTACTCATTTGAGAAATTACACTTAATCATTCACATCAGACTATTTGTGAAAAGAAGCTCGGCTACTTAGAGGATGGATTTCTTAGTTCTTACAAGGAGGCGTGTCAGTCCTGCTGCCACAGAGATCTCCTGTTCACTGATTATTTATGCTGGGCAGGGCCCATGTGTATGAATAGAGCCTTTCTTCTCCTGGGGGGGAAGTCTCACTCCCTGCCTCAAGTCCCCAGTGTTCCCCGCCTGTCCCGTCCTAGGCAACGCCTCCTCGTCCCGGCGGATGGAATAATGTTGACACTTGTTTGTTAAATGGCGTCATTGATTCAAGCAAGAGGCTGGCTTCACTGAAGGATGCACTCAGAAACTGTTATACATGTTAGGGGTTTACAACAGATTTACAACAGATTTCTTTAAACGTAACCGCTGACACGTTTTCAACATTTTGATCATTATTCAGGTATTGTGAGTAGATTTTTTGAGGGGCGAAATGAATAGAATCCATTTTGGAATCAGGCTATAAGATGACAAAATGTGGAAAAAGTGACGCGTGGTGAATACTTTCCAGATGCAGTGTCACAGTTCCTGAGTGCCTTTTAATGGTGAAGGAAACTGTGCTCACTCATACTTGGACTTTTTCTGCAGGAAAGACCTACGTTTTTAAGTTTTATCGTGGTCTGTCTCTCTCCGTTTGTTATTTGCACTTCTCGACATTTTTATTCCAACACCTGACTTTTTCTCAAGCACAATAGTGTTCAACTGATGCTCACAAGGGTTTGGTGTCATCGTTTGTTCAAACACTGCTTTTATCTACATATATACATATATAGTTTGCAGTACAGCTGTTGGAACAGCTGTAGGAATTGGTGGCACAGACTTTCAAGGCTTGATCAACTACCATCGCTGCAGAACAGATTTAAGTTTTTAACTCGTTTCTCGTTCGCTGAAATATTTGTAAAATATTTAAACATTCATTATTTTTCAGTTTTGGGTAACGTTACATTTTATATTTTTTTTACCTCTTGCCAGTCCACCACTTAACTTTGTACCATTTCAAGCTATTTATTGATCTTGAACGACCTGAACGCTGGAAAACCTGGGGTGTTCTCAACTATTTGTTTAATTTGAATTCATGATATTAGCAAATGTTTAATGGACCCCCTTTTGACTGTACAAAAAAGTACCAAGTTTTAAAAATGTATTTAGTCTGAATCTTGTAAAAAGTATTTTGCCGTCCTTTTGTCTGCCGTAATGAAAAATGTCTTCCAATGTGTTTTTCCTCTTGCTTGACAGATGAAAGTGGGAAGACCACACCTCAGATACTGAGCTCGACCATCCAGAAAAACAATTTAAGTGATGTAGCGCTCATAGAACCTCAACCAGATCCTGCTGCTGCTTCAGAACCTCAACCAGATCCTGCTGCTGCTTCAGCACCTCAACCAGATCCTGCTGCTGCTTCAGCACCTCAACCAGATCCTGCTGCTGCTGCTTCAGCACCTCAACCAGATCCTGCTGCTGCTGCTGCTTCAGCACCTCAACCAGATCCTGCTGCTGCTGCTCAGCACCTCAACCAGATCCTGCTGCTGCTGCTTCAGCACCTCAACCAGATCCTGCTGCTGCTGCATCAGCACCTCAACCAGATCCCTGCTGCTGCTGCATCAGCACCTCAACCAGATCCCGCTGCTGCTGCATCAGCACCCAACCAGATCCCGCTGCTGCTGCTGCATCAGCACCTCAACCAGATCCCGCTGCTGCTGCTGCATCAGCACCTCAACCAGATCCCGCTGCTGCTGCTGCATCAGCAC
>OMNM01005105.1:8545-28107 GCA_900302745.1 Parablennius parvicornis | reverse complement strand
GGGTCTTTTCCTTTTAGATTTCCATGTCAATTTGCCTTCATGGATGGAGTCTGTGTGGACTGACAGATGGAAGACGAAGCAGCCAGGCTCTGCTCAGCAGGCGTATGTTGGCCACTCGTTCACACCAGCTTCACACGGAATCTGCACATCCGAGACAAGGTGACAGCGCGACGGAAAGCAGCTAATTTTGAGGGGAAATTCCTCAGTCATTGTAAAACCATCGGAAATGATCAGACCATGAGGCTGGATGTTGCTTATTTTTCGATTGAATTAACACACTCAGCATCAATGACATATGGGAGTACCTATTATTAATACATTATCATCATCATCATCATCATCATCATCATCATCATCATCATCATCATCATCATCATCATCATCATCATCATCATCATCATCATCATTATTACTATTATTACTACTATTATTATTATTATTATTATTATTATTATTATTATTATTATTATTATTATAATAGCAGATTTCATAGATAAAATTCAGCTCAAAGTGGTTCCAGATCAGAATTATGAAGGCTTTAAAAAGAAAGAAATGCATAACGGTCGTTGCTGAAAAGTATCAATTGCCTGAAGTTAGCCTTTGAGCTAAGTAATGTTTGTGAAAGCTTGAACAAATTATCTGGCACAATACATTTTAACAGATTAAACCTGTAGTCCTCAATTGCTTCAAAAGGCATGACAGATTGGACGCTTGTGCATGTTAGTTGTGAATCCCCGCTGAGGATAGTGAGACAAACAGGAAGTCTACAAAAAGCATGGTTGATTTGCTCATGTTCAAAATAAACAGACTAATTCTGATTCCGTTATGACTGATACAATCCACACAACCAATCAGGTCTCAGATACTTCAAATAGACTTCTCTCTGTAGCTGTGGTTTAACCTGCTCGCAGAAACTCTTCTGTGCATTGTGATCAAGGCCCCATGTTAAGCGACAACCATCAACTGAAAAAGTCATTGCTTTTTCATTTTAGAGAATGTTTCACCTTTTGACTGCAACTTTTTGAAAAAGTGAGCATACTTGAACTTTCATTGCATATTGGGTTTCTGTTAACACAATGGTGCTCAGAGCCATTGAAAAACATGAATTTTTTTAAAACTGTGTAGAAAGGGGAGAATGCAACATTTCTGAAATGCTGCTCCTGCACATGTGCACCACGGCTGTAGCAAATAGTTCTTTTGCACATGTGCGAGTACATGGACACTAACAACGTTTTTCTCCAGAGTGTCATGACTCCCAGTCCATATTCTCCTGGGACCTAGTAGTTTTATAGTATAGTCACCAAAATAACAGTCCACGTCGGATTTGCAAAATCATTACAATGAAGGCAAACACGGGTGGACACACTCAATAACACCTCCATACAAAATCAGCAGCTTAAAAAAAGAAAAGCACTGCTCTCAAGATTCTGGAAAGATGTTTATTCTACGTCGTACTTGACCAGAAACGTACAACTGAAAACAAATTTCACTGATGATGGCCCGGATCCATAAAACATCTCAGTGAATGAATCCACCGCGGCCGCATGCTCTCAGGAACCTCCAAGTACCCCAATTAAACGGAGTTCAGTCATTCTTTACTTTCTGCATCTGTGCTTCCATCTTTAAACGAACCAAAGCATCTGTTGTGGACGTGTTCAAATCAATACAAAGAAATACGCTGAAGACCAACTTGTACAATAAAGAGAATTGAGCCTCATACAGATTTACGATTGAAAATATTACTTTCTGCAAAGATAAAAGAAAGCATTTTCTGTCATTTTGATGCTAAATGATCACTCAGTTGTTCCACTTCAGCTGGCCTCTGCTGCAGCCGTGTTCCACTAACAAGCTGCTCACTGGAGCTACAAGCATTGAGTTAACCCCTCACATACCTGTCTTTTTTTTCCTCCACTGAATTCAGTCAGCGACCATTCCGTAGCTGTGAGGTGAAGATGATCCACGCGGGGCTCTGTGAGTCAGAGATTTTTTGGGAAAAAACAAGATTCTGCGTCTGTGAAGGTTCTCAGTCAATCAGGTCATAGTATTTTCCATTTTGGTCATGAAAGCAACTGGACTCATTTAACTGGATTAACTCTGCTGGTCAGAAGGTCACAAGTGATTGTTCTGGCGTTGTACAAACTCACTTTCACCTCTTGATATTTTGGCAGATTAAAGTTTACAGTATGTGTTATGTTCATCATTCTCATTAATAATAAAGAATCTCCAAACTGCGGCCATTGCTCGTGCTCTCTTGTCCACCTGTGGGCGACATCGCTGATGCACGGTGTCACATAGTACTTGCCGGGTTGTATTGGCGCTTTTTCTGAGTATGAGTACCCTGTGCAGTATCAGTACTGGTAATGGTGCCTCAATACACAGAGTTTTCACTACCTCTTAATATATGAGTATATCAACCCAGTTTTGAAAGTTTTTTTTTTTTTTTTTTTTTTGTAGTTGCATTAATGCGTTTCATGAACTTGTGAAATCCAGTTTAAGCCAGACTACTGCAACGATTTGTTGCTCAGCTGTCATGAAGTCATCATGAATGCCGGCTGGAATGAAGTATGTAAAGTTTGTGATGCAGAAGAAAGTGTCAAAGTGCAACTCTTTTGAAGAGTGACGAAAACACGCTGAATCAGTACGATCAGAACAGTCTGAACCGAGAGCAGGACTGAAGCAGAGAAACAGCCGCGAGTTGAAGGTTTTCAAGAATGAAGACTTATAACTATAAAATCCCTCGGAATTCAGTGTGTGTCTGTCACCACGCTCCTGGGGGTTGCTTGCATGTCACATGAAAACTACTTTCCAGCAGAGACCATTTCTTCTTTTTCCTCTCTGTTTTTTCACATTCCAATATCTGTGTGGGCTTGGAGTTCATTGTTTGTGGGACACACAACACTTGAGCGATCTGACAGACTTCTTATGGCATGTATTTGAAGATTACGATGCAATATTGGCGCTACGGTTACATTGCAGTGAGGGTTATATTAAGAGGTCATGTGTTCCAGTGTGTATGCCTAAACAGCAAAGAAAAGGTTGAGCTGTTAAACGTTCATGTTGTTGTGAACGGGGGACTTATAAAGGGAGAAACAATGGCTTGATAGTTGGACTTGGTGAAGAGTAAAGTTGGACCACCAGCTGCGGTTTGAAAGGCTCTACGAGGAATCCTACGAACTGCAGCAGGCCGTACAGAGCAAGGAGTGCAAGGGCTAAACTGCTACAGAACCCAGAGCACAGACTGAGGTGAAATCATTGCACAATGCAACAATTATGTTTATAAATCACGGCAATTATGAAAGCACAGAGGCATTTAGAGAACAGTGCAACAAGTACTAATTTGCATATCGGAGAGAGAAGAAGGGGGAAGAAAAAGCCGCATCATCAGCTATCTGCTCCAGGTTCAGAAATGGACCACAGAAAAGAAGCACAAACACGAAAGACGAAAAACGCTCCACCACCATACCATCTAAAACTGTTAAAAGTCACCCCGGTGTTTATATTTTCCTATCTAGATTTACAAACCACAACGTCCAGTTGCTGGTTCGTAGAACTGGCCGAGACATCTCTATGAGTTGATGCCGAGAGGCGATTTAAATAATTTTACATGCAACTTTTCAAGTTCGCAGTTTTAAAAAACAAAACAAAACAAAAAAACTACTAGATTGCTGTTATTTTCACACACCACCATCTGTAGGGTTTTTACAGAGGAAGTAGGAGAGAAAATAATCTGTGAGCACCACTTTTCTGGTTAAACACGCCTTGTTGGTGCCAGAGAATGGTGAAGTTGTTCAAAGACGACGGTGATTTTAAACCAAAATTTGCAGAATATCATCTCATATTGAAGCTTTAACACTAAAGCAGCGGAGGACCACAGAAAGTGTCATTTCCAATTAGGAGCCACAGGAAACTAAGGCAACAGTTCACTTGGCCATAATGCTAAAGAAAAAGAGACTACTTCTTAATAAAATGCACAAACAGACACAAAGACAATCATAAGTGGTTCTCTTGGACACCTTAAGGTGAGTCAAACCTGATGATATAACCTCGTTACATACAATGAAATGTCAGTTTAAAATAATCTCTTTCAGTGATTATCTACAGGGATGCAGGATGGTGAAGTGGTTTGCACTCAGAGCGTGCTGCAAGTTGGATTCCAGTTTCTTCCTGCCGTCTAAAAACATGCATTTTAGATTAACTGGTCATCATAACAGCCTGGTTGAATACAGGTTTTTATAAATAGACATATATTTGATAATGTGCTCAGACGTAACACACTGCCTTGAGGTTTGCTGCATTTTGAGGGTTTTTACCATTGTTTACAATTATGTCTGTTAAAAGACTTTTTTTAAGGAGTGAATCAGCTTGGTCTTCAGCAGAGATGCTATAGGACTTGTGGTAAGAGACATTTCCTCAGCTGGTCTCCAGTGATTTTTGGAGACCACCCATCAAACCGACCTCCTGCAGCTTCAATCCTTTTGATGCCATCCCAACAAAAATTAAGTATCACATTGATTTCCATATTTTAGATCAAACCACAGTGATGTCGTGGACTTTTCTTTTTTTTTCTCCCCCTTGTATGTGCAATAAGTCTTATGAAAGGAAGTGCCCCCGGGGCCATGAGAAATAACTTCTGCACGGTGTGAAGCGAACCATCAATATATGAAGGAAATGTCAGCCATTGTTTTAAGGTCCCATCCCCCACCTCACTTTTCTTTTCTTTTTTTTTGTTCCTTGGACAGTGCTTTTTCTCAAAATTCTCTCAAGGACATTTATTATCTTCGCTTCCTAGAAGAAAAAAAAAAGAAAAAAAAAAAGAAAGCACCATTCCCCTTGCAGCGTTGGGAAATTGTTTCAATTAGCATTACAGAGGTGTTTTTCATTTGCTTTTGACTTGTTGTTTTTATCATTTGCTATAAAGATGAAGTGGGCAACACAAACTGGACTCATTATCATCGCTGGTGTTGTGTTTTCTTAACTATCCGCTCCCTCTTCCACCAGCTATTTGTCTGTGTTTGCTGCCATCTCCCTTAAGATTGAACGCTTTGCATTAAAAAGTGGGCCACCCTGGCAGCCTGACAAATGGAGGCAGTAGCATGTTTGGAGACACCTCGTTCAACAGTTATTGAAGTTGATAACTTATAATTTGCATATAGATAAGGCATTCTTACCTAGACTAAATCTTTAGCATATAAAGTAGAATTGTTTTTTTGTTTTTTTTGTTTTTTTGTTTTCATTTACGGGCTGTACTGACAGAAGCTGGTGTACAATTTGAAGGTGGATTGATTCGAATGTTTGGGTGGCGTTTGGAATTTAACGTTGGCAGGGATGTCAGTGCGCCACTTGAAAATGTAATTACAAATGACAAATCCTCATTAGGCCTTTAAAAGAGGCTGCACAAAAAAAACAAAGAGGAAAGAAGGACAGAGAGAGTGAGGCTGTTCCTCTGCTACGTTAGATGCTATCTAACCGTGCAATTACCCAGCCAGGCTGACTCCAGCCCATAAATACAGCCGCTGCAGGATGAATCATGCATGAATCATTTAATAAAGTCGTAAGCACACAAAGAGAGGAATAAGTGGTTCACATGCTCAAAGGGCAACTAATGAAAAATTCCGACACGACGTAGTGTTTGCACAGCTTCCGGTTTCAACCTCAAAGTAAACCACTGCTTCCGAGAGAAATAATGTCATTCCACCCGCCTCAAACTTTGGCCCCAGCTTCAGGTGAAAATGGAAAATTGGCATTTCACTTCAGGTGTCCGTTAAACACCACAACAGTATCCCGAAGCCAATGAAACCACACCTTTTTGAAAACGGCTCCCAAGGTGGACTCTGTGTAAACAAAGGAAAATGTAACTTTTCTGTAACAGCACGTGCAGCAAGGCTAATGTTTGTCTACAGAGTGTCATGACTTCCAGTCCCTAGTCTCCTGAGACTTGATAGTTTTATAGTGGACTGTCACTGTGATAACAGTCGTCCATCCGTGTCGTCCGTCCGTGTGCTCGACCTTTTTGATATTTATATCGTATTGTTTGATGCATGTGTGTACAGCACCGACAGTGTCTCTGTCATTTCTGTGTAGACAAACAGCATTGACAAAAAGTTGCCATGGGAATGTGACATTTTTTTGAAAATAAAATGCATAAATTATGTGTTTTCCCTTGAAACATTGTTCTCTAAATGGGGCTTTAATGTTAATGGATACTGGGGCTGATTTGACAGGCAGCAGAGGTTTATGATTCAACCACTCCCGTTGTTGTCATAATGATGAAGAGAGTCAAAAATGTTGCCTTTATTTGTTATACTGTGTACTATTTGTTTTTTGGTTTTTTATTATAACTTACATTAAAAAAAATCAATTGGAGTATGCAGCTAGAGCTTTTCACAATTTGAACAATTTTAAAGTTTTATCAATCATATCTGAGGCACGTCCAGTTGCATTTTACTGACCTATAAATAACATTAAGTCATTTCTAGTAAAAGTGCATCAACCAGAGGAGTCATGTTCCAAATTAGATTGGCATTTACAGTCATTAATAATGTTGAATGTGTGTAACACCTCTCTGCAGTTCCAGCTTTTATCTGAAATGGGTGCTGTTGTAGAAATCCTTGCCACAAGGTTGGAGACGGGTCTCAGATATTCAACTCATTCCATTGGTTGCAGGGTTAGGACACACCCAGGTGTGCATGGTGAGTCATGAGATCTTTAATAGGGATGGCCAAATGAAGCTTCATGAAGCTTCATGAACCATTTTTTAAATATTTTATGACTCCACTAGATGGCACTGCTAGTTTGAAGAAAGACACTGAAAGACTTTTCAATAAATGTTTGAAAGCACACTTCATAGCCAGACAGCGCCATCGAGTGCCTTCAGAAAATAACGACAGTGGTTCATGAAGCTTCATTTGGCCATATCTAATCTTTGACAACATGTAATGCCAGCTCCACACGATTTTTGATCATGAGAGAATAATGGTGATATCTTTGGTCTTCACTCTAAATCGGTGGGCCTTCATCACACTGAGACCAATTCAAGGATGGCTGTCGCAAACAAAGACGACCTGCGATAATATTCAGACAGTGTCAGAAATTTGGGTTGTGACTGCTGCTGCATCAACTAACTAACCAATAGAAACCCAGTATGAACTGATGTACCGATCAGTAGTAGTGATGGCCAAATGAAGCTTCATGAACCACTGTCTTTAATTTCTGAAGCCACTAGGTGGCGTTGTCTGGCAATGAAGTGTGCTTTTAAACATTTATTTGTCTTTCAATCACTATCTTCAAAACTAACAGTGCCATCTCGTGGAGTCAATATATAGAAAATGGTTCATGAAGCTTCATGAAGCTTCATTTGGCCATCACTACTGATCAGTGTGACACTGAGCACGAATCGCAGTATATATACTTCAAAAAACAGTATGTGGAATGTGATCATAAACTTTTTTTGTAGGTAATTCTCTCCAATCATATGAATGTCACAAGGGCGAGGGCTCTGTTTCACTAGTTTTGTGAATGGATGGTGCACGCTTATGATGTATTATTGGGTAATCATGTCGCCCCACGTTTATCGTAGGCTGCGATTCAGCTTGCATCTTCATTGTGCAACCTGCACACAGCAACTTCCTGTCCAGGCCAAATTTTATAGATTGTTGTAGATTGTAGCTAGCTGTGAACTCATAAGATTATTAAAATCACAACGTGTATTGCGGGTATTACATGTAGTACCATAGGAGAAAATGTAATGTGAGATTATTCATTTTGATAATTTTTTTTTATTTTTTTATTGTAAATGACAAACAGTACATTTTTTTGAATTTGTCATTTTAATTTCATGGGGTTTTTAACAACTTTACAGCTCATCTTCTTGAACCAGAAATTTCCCTCTGAAAAATATCAACAAAGACATAAACGACTGGGTGAATTGAGGAGGATAAGAAGCTCATCAGACGATGCAGGGATAAGTCTGGTTAATACACTGTGAACTAAACATCATGCTGTCACTGTAGGCTGCCATTTCAGCGGCTGATAGGCACCAAGAAACTGCCACCGGAGTGAGAGTGGACGCAAAAAAAAAAAAAAAAACCAAAAACATCCAGCTCGACGGTTCTGTGCCCTAAAGTGCTGCTTATTTTTCTCCCTGTAGAGAACACTGGAACTCACATCATACATTAATGCCATAATCAGGATTAAACCAGCGAATCAAATTGTACGCATGAATGTTAAATACGCTTAAAAAGGTCACAGTCATTTTTCATTGTTGAAGAATTACCATCAATTACCCCACACAGGACCTGGAAGAATTTCCTTGATCCTGACATGTGGAGAGCAAGTGACAGCAGAGTGGATTCAGAGATGTCTGTATCCTGTCTTTCACCAGGACTCTTGTTTTTCTGACCGTTTCTGGAAGTCTGAAAACAGACTGTGGATGAAGCGCTCAAGCTCGGCTAATCCCATCGAATATTATCATAAAAAGAAGAAAATCTAATGAAATTTGGATGTCATAATTCAATTTAAGCCCCTCCTCGATGAAAACGTTTCCAAATGTAGACAGAAAGGTTTTACTACGATACATTTCAGGTTTCGGTTCACGCAGCTGAATCCAATTGAACCAGAGCATTTAAATATGTTTAGCCTTTAAAATGAGGCAAACACAGCTCCTAAAGTCTTAAATATAGTTTAGATATTTGAAAATAATCTATATCTTATGTTGCATTTAAGAAGTTCCAATTACAATATAGGATGGCGAACATTTCATTACAGTTTTGGCTGTTTTAGTACCCGATTTTAGATATTTCAACCTTCCTTTTCAGGATTTTCTTAAATCCGGTTTTGACATTTTATCTGTTTAGTATATTTTGTCTCTTTTTTAAAGCAGTTCTGTGCTTTTTTTTTTCTTTCAGAAAGCCTTGTCATTTTATTTCCTTAAAGCTGTTTTAGCGTGAGTTTTTTTTTTTTTTTTTTATTACTTGTGGGGGGTTTTTCTCCCCATTTCAGAAAATTATGCTTATTTTAGACTAAAATTAAAAGTCCAGAACTGCAGGTTGCAGATCCCTGATATATCATCATCTGGATGGCGCGCCTAGGAACATTTTATTTCTTACAAACAAAGAATACTGGGTGAACCAAAAGGACCAAAAATAATCACTTCAAGGTGTGTCAATGTTCACTGTTCTCTGCGTACCTACATAGGTAACTTTATTATATAAAAACAGCCCCCACTTGTGGCCCAATATGGAATACCACATTGATTTCAGCGTTTATAAAATGTTGCATCCTAAACACACACTGCTTGAAACTTTTCGGTGTTTAATTTTCTACACATAGTATCTGGGAAACTATCGTTTTTTTTTCAATTTCAATTTTATGTTGTTGAATAGAACTTATATTTCCTGAACACACCGGCTCTGTCAGATTAAACAGCTTTATTATGTATTCCCAACAACAGCCGGCATTTATATGAACAAAAATAGATATAATGAAATAGCGAGTCACAACCTGCCAGTTCTAGGAAACAACAGGTTACTTTTCAGAACCAGAGCAATATAATTAACACATGGTTGCCATGCATAGACCACATGATGCGAAGCAAGATGTGGTTCTAAAAATGGTTAGTGATACCTGACCTGTGTCATGATGACTGGCAGCATGAAGGCGCTGGTTTTTCTATTAGTTGCTCTTCAGGAGGACAAAGTAGCATCTTCCTGAAAGCAGGAAGTAGAATTCTAGACACATCCAGCCAAAGGTGACAGAAGCTGGATGGTCAAGAGAAGGTTAAGAGTCAGTGTGTGGGTTAATCCACACGGAGAAGACACAAGTTACAGTATGTTCCTGTAAACGCCGCCCACATTCATGAAACTTCCGGAGGGGGCAGTGAAGCAGTTATATCATCATGTGAATGTGATAATTTAAGATTTTAGCTGGGATCAGTTATACTGTAGGTGAGAGGAATTCATGAGCTGAGTGAGATGCTGAAGTACAACAGATTCACATAACCTTTGATTTTTAAGTCGAGCTCTAATTTTGCATTGATATGAAAATCATTTTTACACTCAGAATTGCAGAAAAAGTGCACCTGAAGAAGTTCCTGTCATTTACTGGCATACTGGTTGTGATGATAGAAAGATTCTTTATAAACTGATACTATGTTGCTGTTAACACTTTCTGAAAGAATTACCAACATGCTGACAGACGCAGACAGCACATAAGAGAAGCTATTGCTTGAAGTACTTGCTGCTTTTGGAAAGACTGAGTTGATTCAAGTTTTTTGAGATACCCTCTGAGGACAGGGGTCAACAATCTTTGTCACCAGAAGAGAGATTTTCTCAATTTCCCACCAAAGTTTGTCTGTTGCTGCAAAACATGTTAATTATCTGAAATGAAGAAGAAACAAATCAAAAATGTTTAATATGACCATACATACCAACAAAATAAGATTGCATTATTGAAGTATCACAGGTACAATTTAAATATTTTTAATCAAATTTTTAGCTATTGTGGCCATTTGTGTGACCAAGGTTTGTTTTTTTTATAACTTTTAAACTTTATCCATTTTATCCATTTTTGCTGTTTTAGCCTTTTTTGCTATTTAGCTGTTTACTTTTCCCTATGTTTAGAGCAGCTTAAGCTCTACAAGCAATTTAATGTTTTTTTTCTTAGCTTTCTTCTTCATTTCCTTTTCTTTGCTTCCCTTTTTTCCTCCTTCAAAATTATCCATCCTTTTTCCTTTGCTTTTCCCCCCATTTTTCTCTTTTTTTTCCAAAGTTTTTCAAAGTTCTGGCTGACTTAGCGATTTTACCTTATTAATCCATTTGTAGCCTAGAGAGAGTTGACTATTTTTTGAAAATCAGTGTGGAATTCAAATTAAACAAAATGTTTATTTACAGAATTTACATATTCTGAAAGCTTCATGGAGTCGCTACAGAAGATCCAAAGAGCCACACGTCGCTCCAGAGCCACAGGTTGCAGATAAACAGTATGTTTACATGATTTTGACACAAAAAGTTTTTTTGTGAGCAGAGGAGAGAGATGGCACCTATTTGACAATTTTCTTGGATGACAAAATAGCTGAATTAAACGATTTTGCAGCGCTTGGATTGGAGGATGACGACTGATTGGCTCAGCTTCACTCACCAGCTGATGCCAATTAGCAGCTCCAGCAGACTTTACTCCTGGTGGCTGATGTGGAAGGTGTTCCGCTCAGTCTGCCTCGAGAACCCTGGTGTGTGTTTGGACGAGTTTGTGTGATCTTTTGAACTCGCCTCCACTCTGTTCTTCCAATGTTCCCATTTTAGTTAAACTTTAGTCAACTTGAACCATCGTCCAGCAGTTTGGTTAAGGTACCAGCTTATTTTTTATTTTTTTTCCGAGGCTTTTTTGTTTGTTTCCGGTTTGCCTCTTCAATGTAGTACAGTACATTTGTGGCCTTCTAGAGAAGAAGCGGCCTTAGTGTTTTAGTTGACGGCCTTCTGAAATAGAAGCTGCCTTTTTTGTTATATTAAATCCATCATTGTATCGTTAGCCATCAGGTAATATTTACTGAAAGCCAGTCAACAGAAAGATTGAAAATAATTCAGCGTGGGACCCATTTTGAAGGTTTCAGGGAGTTTATCACAAATATTTGGAGCATTGAAGCTAAAAGAAGATTTTGCATGTTTGGTTATGACTTAGGAACTGGAAGCAGGTTTGATCCAGATGACCTGAGAAGTCTGGTTGATCAGAAATCTCTTTGTGTGACAGGAAGCCTGTGTGAAGCTTGAGAACTGAATTGCATTAATGGTTACAGTTGCATTTTATAGTTAAATGTTAACACTGCAGACCAGTTTGTGAATAAGTCAACCAAATAAGATGTGCTTTCTCATCTAGAAATTAGCTCAACAAATGTAAAGGAAGCCTGTGTTTGTAATTGAAATGTAAACTTATGGATAACATGGAAACAGAGAGACAGGCCAATTTATCCTTCTGTGTCCACTTTACACTCCTGACTGTTCACTGCCTCTTTTTATTTTCTGGGTCAGACACGAAACACTCAGAGGCTGAGCAACATTAAATGTCACGCAAAATATAAAAATAGATGTTGGGCACAGTGTAGCTTCCTCTGGACAGGCTCTGGAGCTGCGACATGCCAACGTCCCCTGTTTGTCCGGGCTTTCTTGGTGTGATTGATCTGCACAGATTTAATGATCACAACCTGCATGCACTGATCTGCTTTGAGTACGTGACCTTTATTAAACACAGAAAACTGCTTAGATTTTTCTTTAGAATGGCTGAAATGACTGCTTCACTGGCCGGGTTTCCCCAAAAAAATCAGGAATCATATAACATGCTATTACAATAATGTGAAAAGGGTGTTAATGCTTTGGTTTGGAATGGGTGGAAATGTACACAAACAAAACATATTAAAAGATGAACTGTTATGGTGTGGTGCTTTGCACAGGGCATGTGGTCCGCAGCGTTGTAGTTGTGTACTTTAGTTTCCTTGCTTTGCCTTGCTTGCTTTTCTCGCTTACAGCTGCAACCACCAACCACCATCCTCTGGGGGTGAAAAGGAGGGCAGAGTGCATGAGCACTCTGATGGTCCTCCTTGCGGCACACCTCGGACATTGGGTAGCTTGCGGCCCCGGGCTAAACTGTGAGGGATCCCCAGATGTACAGTGTGCATGACCCATCGGTATGCGGCCACGCTCTGCCACTTACCGTTCCAACCACCTGCTGCCCTGCAGGTTGAGACTGTTCAGTCAGAGGTATGAGCAGTTCTTGTGCGTCAACTCAACCTGTTCCGTCAATTGGCATTTCTGTTTATCATTTTGGCAGCAGCGCTGGTTCCAGACAACAAGAGATTTCCTGTGACTGTCTCAGCTTAGTAGTGCAGTCAACCGCCAGGATCAGGGTTCCGAGTGTGCACCGTTTTAGGACTGTCATCTTAGGTGCGGCCACAAATATGGATGCACCATAAACACAGTAAACAAACCAGGTTCTATTATGATGGAGACCTGTTTGTTTCGAAAAGACTCAAAAGTAAGACCAAAGTTCTGAGAAGCTCAATACGCTGACGACGTATCAATCTTCGGTGATGCACCAGACAAACTTCCGACAATGCTCACAGCTTATAATGATCTTGCTAAAAAGACGGGACTGCGAATCAGTACAATCAAAACAGAGACCACGTGCATCAGAATCAAATATCTGAAGGTGTCAGACCCTCTAATGTCAATCGCTTCAAGTACCTTAAAGTTATGTTGCCTTGTGCTATGGAAGACAGCTGCAGCGAGCCTTTGACTCGCATGATCTGAGAATATCAACAAAAATGAAGGTCTGTTGTGCCTCATGGACCTACTCCTCTACGGTCGTGAAAGTTGGACTTTGTACCAACATCAAGTTTGCAAATGGAGAATAGTGTAACGGTGGCATTTGAGGATAATCATGAAGATCAAATGGGACTATTTGTAGTAATGACGAAGTGCTAACAAGAGCTGGAGTGAAAGACAGAACTTCTGCTTTGTGCCTGATGGTTTTGATGCCTTGGACATGTCACAAGAATGTAGAACAACAGACAGGAAAAAGTTCTCTGGTATGGTGAGCTCGCAAACGGTACCTGCAAAATTGGAAGGCCAAAATTACACTATAAGGATACTTGAAAGAATTAATTTAAATGTGGAGATGTCATCAATGAATGGAGCAGGAAAATTACCATCAGCTGCACAGCTTATTTCTCGCCTCCAGTGTTTTCAGAAATACGTTCCTCTGAACTCTTTCATTACTGGATTAGAAAGTTTTGTCCGAGCCACCATGTTGGTCTGGTTTTACCACAGGAAAAGACGACGAGTGGTGAGTGGTGCGTTGAAGTGCTCGTTTACATGTCGGAAGCCCGAATGCCGACATGTGAACGAGCTGCGGTGCTCAAAGTAGCGACCTTACATGATAAATATGATTAAAATATGATGAGGTTTCAGCAGTGTGAGTTTTGACAGGACAGTCTGCACCTCCGAACCATACTGTATTTGTTCGACCAGAAGGAGCTGGCCGAACAAAACCAGCTCAGTTCTGGCCAAACCTCTGGAGTAACAATTGGCCTTAACTCTGTCCCCCTCTCAGATGCAATCTTTCTAAAGTTTTCAAGTGAAAACCGAAACATTTTGTTACGTTCTGGGAGTCTGTTTACAAGACAATTGTGTTTGGAGTCACTGAAAATGCTCAAAGCCACTGAAACTTTTTGAAAACGGATCCCAAGGTTGAACTTTAGGAAAATGCTTCCAACTCTGACGGCATTGAAACGGGAGAAAATGCCATTTTTCTGGAAGACTGCCATTGCGCATGCACACCATAGCCAAAGTAAAATCTTATTCTGCACGGGTAGAGAGACAATAACAAAGATGTTTTCCACCAGTGTCATGACTCCCAGTTCATATTCTAAATGAATGGTCTGGCATGCTAACTACATAGTTTTGGCCGTTTCCAAGGAAACGGACATCGTTGTCACAATGTTGTCTTGGAAACATAAAACTTAAGTGAAATGAAAAGGATGCATTTTCACTTCAAAAATGTGTGAAAGGGGCATAAGTGAAGAGATCTTTATAAAGCAGATGGTTTTTGTGCAACGTGCTCTATTTATCTATTTATTATCTATATTTATCACACACACACACACACACACACACACACACACACACACACACACACACACACACAAAACGTGTTTTTGGGAGGAGACCAGAATACAATCAGTCTTTGTTATGGTGAACAACTGTGTCATATTTTTTTGTTTTGATGATGCTAAGACCATTTATTACATATGTCCTGTTAATAGTGCAAAAGGAAATATTATATTGTGCAGTTATTCCAGTTGATGAGTTTGTATATTTTGAACACATATAAGTCAGTTGGTCTGAAGATGCAGCTGGTTCAATACAATGATACTGAAGTAAATGGTCACTTTAAACTGATGGATATTAATTCGTTTTTCTGTTAAAACAACTGTATTTATCCCTTGTGGACAAAATCCTTTGCAGCTTCTCAGTTCAGACACACATCCCTCACAAACAATCAGTGTAATTAAAATGTCAAAAGAACACATTAAGAGCGTAGAAAGATAATGACTATGACCAGGATTAAGAAATAAATAAGCTTTGATAACAGCAAGGAGGCACACATTGTTTTTTAAATGATATGAAATCTTTTAAAATGGTGTTTTTGTCCGTGTTAAACAGCCTAACGTCAGAGTTAATGAAGGACTTGGAGAAATGATTTGGAGCAAATTATAAGGTCTGCCGGGGAGCAGCAGGAAGAATTCATTGGACAGAACGTGAGCTGGCAGGCTGATAATGTTCGGTCCTGTTTTGGCCACCGATCCAAATGGCACCTTTTTTTTTTTCTATGAGTCTTATGAAATAACATCATGTGAGGAAGCTGAAGATATTTTGTTGAGGCACAGCAGTCTGATTCTGTTCAAGGTCGCAGACAGGTGCTTTTTCTTTCCGAAGATGGAGCAGACTCTCTGCTTTTTTTTCCCCTCTCTGCATGACTCGAAAGGACAAAGCAACAATTGCTCTTCAGCTGCTGTTATGTCACCACCTTTTTTTTTTTTTTTTTTGCTGAGGCTTCAACAGAAACTTCACTGCAGCCCCACTAAGTGTGCTGCCCCTGTCACATTTGTAGAGAAGTTTCTTAGTTTCTTTTGCTCCTGGTAAAAACTTACAGCCACAATGTAACCGAGGGGAATTCAGGCTCTGCTAAGCTGCTTTTGTTGGAGTAGTGAGTATTTTCCGTGAGTTCTACCTGGGTGAAAAACTGAAGTTTAGGAGGATGTTTTTATTTTTAATTTTTTCTATCCCCAATCCCAATTTGACTCATGTAATCCTGGTACATGTCCAGTACAATGAATAATAAGTGTATTGGCTATTTTGGGCTGATCTGGAAAAGCATGTCCATTAAGATGAATACAAATGTCTCTCAATGACTGATAACCTAAATATATAACTCTTTGAAAACAAAATGAATTTATAACAGTTAACTTATCATCAATCACTGCTGGTAAGCAACGCATAGTGTCAAATGTAGTGATAGGGCTCTATTGGCAATTCACAGTGCTTTAAAAAGAAATAAAGGAGTTTAATTAAAGATTTAACAAGAAATATAGGAAATACATTAAAGTAAGCCATTAAGAATCAAAATCTTAAGTGTTTCTCATCAGAGAACGCTTGAGATGTGCTTTTCCCGCAACCTTCACAAACAATGGACTCTCTCTATGCATCCAACATAGAAATAATACTGTACATTTCTGCATGAGCGGAGGAATCGCTTCACTGCATCGGTTCAAGAATTAATCCGTGATTAAATTCAAGGAGCAATTTTCAACTCAATCACAGTTCCAAATGTGAGTTGAAGGATTAAAACAGCATGAAAAGGAGAATAAGTAACATAAGAATGTTATTAAGATTAAGGTAATAAAATAAGTGAAGTGTATTGTTTATTCAAAAGCCTGTGCAAATAATTATGTTTTAGTTCAGATGTAAAAGAGAGTGTGTCAGCAGGAACTTTGTTCCACAGGTGAGGAACGAAAATCTGCTTCACCTTGTTTCTTCCGACTCTGAAACACCTCAGGGGCCTGGATGTTTCATATTATACAAGTAAATCTGAGATATAATTTAGCCCCAGACCATTCAGAGTAGGGGTGGGTGACATGGCAAAGCTGTCATGTCACGATTTTTTGTAATAAAAATCCCAATTCCTTTTTACATAGATTGTTGAGTTTAATTTGCAAGTTTCTTAAACAGTGCAACCAAACCATCTCCTAATGTAAAAAATATTTCAACACAAACTAAAAGATGAATAATCGCACTGTAAAAATCTTGCAACATAAAAACTAAACAGTGAACAGTGAATTAGCCATGAAAAGTCAAATAAAAACAAAATATTAAATATTACTTAACATTTATTTAACATTTAACATTTAACATTAACATTTATTCAACTGGTATAAACTAAGGCAAGCCTGCAAAATATTATTGGACAGTAATTTTAAGAGGATTTAAGCATCAAAATGCTAAATGGAATGAGTCAAATAAAAGTGCAAACTTAAGTAACTCAGGTTATTTCATTTCATTACAGTTTTTTTTTTTTTTTTTTTTTTGAACATGCTCAAATTGAAATATCAAAATGAACAGTGCACACCAATAAACCAAAGATATTTAACCAACCAAACAGCGACTAAGGAACAGTAGTAAAATAGAATAATTTTGCACATCCAAAAAGGAGTGAGAAGAAGTAACACTTATTAAATCCCACCCCTTCTCCATAAATATATGATACATGCTAGGAATGCTATATTAAGGCTACATATCTTTTGAAAAGGTATGAAAAAAAAAAGTCATTGATAAAAGTAATCATATATAATATATATATATGTTAATGTACAATCATGATTATAGAATGTGTTCTCTCCTTTTGAAAAGGAGGCGCATTATGTGAGATTACGTCTGAACGGTGTTTATAGAACGCTGCCACAGGCTAATTACGGTTGTTTGTGTTTCGTGGTCCGAAGAAAAGCCAAACTATTTCCACATAATGGATGTGGAGTTTCTTTTCAGGCCCAACTCTCCGGTTCGCCTTCAACCACCTTTCTTGCTACACAATGAAAACAGACACTTGAATGGTTGGTCAGGTGAATGTGAATCTTCGAATGCGTCTGTGCATCAGCATAGAACTGCAAACATAGAGAATATGTTTTACAGACAATTCTACGGTCTCTGCTTTGTCAGACCGTCGACACGTTCTAATCCTTCACGAGCTAATGTCGCCATACCGCACACCCCTAATTTAAAGGTTGTTGATCAGATTAAAGGATCAAGTGTCTCAACCTCTGTTTTTCCATTAACATCTGCTGTTCGAAATCTGAAGAACGCTTCCATACATTGCTGCTCTGAGTAGTAAACATTGCTCAATGACACTTTTATCATGCATATCCCTGCAACACCTCAAAAAATAGCTGCGATGATAAACTTGAAAAACATTCAATACTTAATAACACATCTGTCCCTGTTCATAGAAACTATTCAGATTCCACTGCTGCCTGAGAGCGAACACAGGCTGATCCCTTCAGCTGGAGGGGCTAAAGGGCCACGCTTACAGTATCTGGCTCAATTGTACTGACCTGAAATGTATTCCCAATCTGCGCCTCAACTTGCGCGTCCCTAAACTATAGCGGGTGGAAAAAAGGGGAGCGCTCGCACTTGCACTCCAAAGCTAGCGTGGTATAATGAGGCGACGCGGGAACGCTGGTTTTATTTCACAGCTAGGCTCTAAAAGGTTACACCGGCCCAATTAATTCTGCTAGTTAAAAAGGTCAGGGCTCTGTGTTAAAGGGCTTGGGAAAAACTATACAAGGGCCTTTCACTGCCACCTCATTACTTAGGCTTCATCATGCTTCATTATAAAGTCGCGGACATTGTTTAAACATGATTGGGGCGAGCCAAGAGGAGAGAATTGGTTTCAGTAAAAAAACTAACACAAACTAGGATTTCGTGGTTTGTTGGAGTCAAGCTTGTCTTGGGTGATGGCAAAAAGCAACAGTGGCGAAATCACATAAGAGAGCAATCATATATCAAAGTTTTACAAAGCAGTGAAAGTGAACACAAAGTTGGTGGAGAGTTCAGATGCTGAGTCAGCCCGGTGTCATTATCACACTCCTGACAGAATCTTTCCAAAGTGTCTAAGTGGTACCTGAGATGTGTTTTGCATGGGAAGTAAAAGGAAATCCACTCAGTGCTAACGTCTTAGCTGCACCTTTGGCTCCGCAGACAGTTGCAGCAGTTCGGAGCACTTCATCGCAGTCCAATCATGACTTTCAGCTGCAGGGATCAAGAGCCTCATACATTAATCCCACGTATTTCGACCTAATTTGCATACAATTACCATTGTGTGCCTTTCCATATAAAGACGGTCGGCTAATCAAACACTATATGGCTCTTTGCTTTTTTGAACTGAGTCATTGATTCAAATTCATATCCCGGGGCTGATGGTCTTTTTTTCCCTCACTGTATCAGGCTGCTGCTGCTGTGTTCACACGTGTTGATGGCTCAGGTCACTGGTCCAAATGAAGTTAGATTTGACAAGCGGTTACCTTTGTCTTGGAAAGAAAGTTGTCAAGAAAACAAAAGGGCAAAATTCAATTCAATCAATTTTTGATTTTGTGAAAATATTGACATATTTACCATGTATACTCAGTGCCACAACAAGAAAATAACTTTCCAGCCGAAATCTCTAGGTTGTTTTGGCACTATTTTACCAGTCCAGCCCATTAAAGATGAAATCAGGCTGAATGTGGCCTCCAAACCAAATTGTATTTCACACCACTGTCTTTCATTCATTTCTAAATTACAACTGAATCACATTACAGACCTGGATCGGGCTGAGATCTGCTCTTTATAAGGGGTTTGTTTCTTGACTAGTGAGCCACCTTCATAAATCCACAAATTAGCTATCATGCCAGACTTTGTTTTGATCAAAATAAATTGGCCCAGTGTGACCAAAACCCTTCAGACTGTGTGTGTGTGTGTGTGTGTGTG